>UESW01002965.1:0-86139 GCA_900491605.1 Calamus simplicifolius | reverse complement strand
CTCTATAAGAAGCTTCATCTTCACAACACATCGAGGTACAAACATTGACGGAGCTTCCACTATCAATGAGAATCCGGCTTACATCATAGTTGTTCAAATTTAGAGATACAACTAATGCATCATCATGTGGGAACTGTATCCCTTGGAAGTCGTCATTGGAGAAAGAAAGCTCGTCGGGGCATGCCTTCTTCGGCGCCGGACCTTCTTCATCGTCCCTCCCGCTGAAGGACCACCGACCGCCTCAATCACATTAATGTGGCCAGCAACTGGAGGATTTGGAGGGGGAGGTTGCTGTTGGGGCTCAGGCCGGCGATCGCCCCCATTCCTTGGCTCGGGGTCCTCTGAACCGATCCAGTCTACCCGCTGGATGAGCCTTTCAATCTCATTCTTAAGTTGCCAGCACTCTTCGGTGTCGTGGCCATGGTCGCGGTGGTAGCGGCAATATTTGGCGGGATCTCTCCGGGCTGCATTCCCTTGGAGAGGAGGAGGTCGAGGGAGCTGGCGCTCGATCTCCATGAGGATCTCCGCTCTTGGGGCAGTGAGCGGAGTGAACCGGCAGAACCTCCTAGGCGGGCTCCGAGAGCAGTTCCTCGGCGGTGGCTGGGGAATCCTGGCGGCGAGGCGGACTTGGTCGGTGGGCAGGTCGGTGCCTATCGGAGCCCTTGGGCTCCTCTTCTTCGTTAGCTCGGCTTGGGAGGCTCTCCGCGACTCTTTGACTCTGGCATATTTGTCAGCCAGGGCCATCATGTTGGAGATGTTTGGAGGGTAACTGACCTCCAGCGCCAGGTAGAAGTCGCTCTCCTTCAATACTTCGCCCGCTAGGGCGGACATGGACACCTTATGATTAAGGTGGTCTACTTCTAGCATGGCCGTATTAAAACGGACGAGATACTTCTTTAGGGACTCCCCCTCTCTCTGCTTAACTTCGAAGAGGGAGTCGGATCTTCGTCGATGGTGGCGGCTACTGATGAACTGGCTAATGAATAGGTGGCTCAGCTCGTCAAAAGAATTAACGGAACCTGGTTTCAAAGCATTGAACCAGGTTCGGGTAGATCCCGTGAGGGTGAAAGGAAAGCACGGCAGAGGACCACGTCTGATGCTCTGTGGAACATCATTATTGATTGGAAGCTGCTGAGATGATCGTCGAGGTCGGAGGAGCCATGATAAGGCTCGCAGCTTGACGTGGGAGGGAATCACTTCCTCCATGATCTTCTTAGAGAAGGGGGCACCCTGCTTCGCTTTATCTGAAGCGGATGGGCTTGCTTGGCAGCGTCAAGCTCTTGACGCATTTCTTGGAGTTGGCGGCAGATCTCCTCGTCAGGAAGAGCAGAAGGGGTAGGACGAGGAGGATATTAAGACGGTATCGAATCATGGTGAGAATACACCGGGGAGAGAGATCGGGCCCATCGAGATCTGGGGAGATCTTTATCGCGGGCTCACTGGGAAGCTGGCTCAGCTTCCCTGGGACGGCGAGGTGGGTCCGTTACCCCGTGCAGACTGAAAGAAGAGATCACCGGATGAGCGGGGGCTGCATCCTCCTCAGGAGGTGAGGAGCATGAGTGGCCGAATGGGGGGGCTTCGGAGCGCCCATGAATCAGGTGGGCCAGGGTCTGAACCTGCTGGGCCAGTAAGCCGAACTGGTGCTGAGTCACAGGGGCCGCCGACAGTGACGGAGTCTCGATTGGCGGCGGTAGTGGCACGACATTGTTCATTGGATCAGGCTTTTGAGAGGCGACCTGATCTCGGACTTCGGAGGTGGCCTTTCTTCGGTTGGCCATGGGAGGAATCCTCTTGCAGACTGAGATCCTTGTCTCCTGGATCACAAGTTTTTTAAGGACTTGAGGACCCTTCCTCTAGCGCCAATCTGTTGCTGCTGAAATCCGTCCTCCGACTCGGGCGCGATGGGGCTTCGAGACAGGCTTCCTCCTGGGCGTACCTGCAAGACAATTCTCACGCGAGAGGCATTGGGGGTGGCCCTCTGCGGAAGATCCTCCGACGCTCAAGTCAGTGGAGATCGACAGCCAACAGAAAATGAGGAGAAGGCTCTCGCCGAAGAGTTCCTCTAGAGGCTCCGAGCGGAGCGCTAATGGCGGAAGCAAAGGCAGAGAGAGAGAGAGCCAGTGAGCAAGTGTGCGCATGGGGGATCGCATACCTGAGGGGGTCTGAAGCTGTGGTATTTATAGAGGATCACATGGTTGTTTGGGAGCATAGTGGGTCCAAAAAACGTTAAGATCCGAATCTGTTTGTTATAAGATCGGTAGGATTCGTATCCGGTTAGTTAGAGGATCAACGGCTGGGAGAGCTTGTTGATGTCTCGAGATTTGATGGGAGCATAGGCCCCAGGGGCCTAGGCCACTCTCAGATATGATTCATATTTTGAATCTTAAGGATTTAAGCTTTTCCGCACCGGATTCCGCAGAGGTATAGGGATCACTCGGGCTAGGCCGAGTGATAGGAAGGAACCAGCTAGAAAAGCCGGGTGGTGGGGTGGTTCGGTTAGAGCCAAGGGATGACGGCTCGACTGGGGCCGAGAGACGGTAGACGATAGTTCGGTCGGAGGGACCGAGAGACGGTAGCTTGGTAGGGACCGAGAAACGAGAGCTCGGCTAGGGCCGAAAGACAAAGGCTCGGATGGGGCCGAGAGATGAGACAGCTCGGCTAGGGCCGAGAGACAAAAGCTCGGATGGGGTCGAGAGATGAGACAAAAGCTCGGCTAGGGCCGAGAGACAAAGCTCGAATGGGGCCGAGAGATGAGATAGCTCGGCTAGGACCGAGAGACAAAAGCTCGGATGGGGCCGAGAGATGATAGCTCGGCTGGGACCGAGAGGCAAAGGCTTGGATGGGGGTGTGAAACGCGATCCGTGCCTTGAGAATCCTTAGCTCGGTGAGGGGCTAAGGCGCACCGACCTACCGAGGCTGACTTATCCCTGACGAGTGTCGCATAGCGAGCAGAAATCAGGGCTAGCCTTAGCCACATACACGATTATTGACGCATAGTGATTTTACCCCTCAACAGTGTTCAATCCGATAATTCTTACCTTGTTGCATGAGATCCAGTAATTTATCTACTAGCATTATTAAACTTTTTTTTTGGTACAAAACGGGCGATCATACTAGCCTAGTGCGAGTCAGCCCAGAAAGATCCGAATACAAAATTTGCTGTAAAAAAGAAGGGCAGGGATCGCTCGGCTTCCAGATCCATGAACCAGCATGCTGGGCCACAAAAGACACTACCCAGTCCGCCCCCGAATTGGCTTCTCGATAATTATGGCGAATCTGAGCACAGTCGACCTCATTAAGGATAGATTGAATGTCCATAAGCATCAGATTAGCAGGGCCAGAATGGTAATTCTCCTTCTACAGCCAGGAAATAACCGACATGGAATCACCCTCAATGAATAACCTCTGAGCCTGAAGAGTCCTAACGGCATAAGAAATGCCAACCCAGGCCGCATAAAGCTCTGACATCAGGACGGAGGAGTCAATAGTACCAAAACCACCCGCTCCCAGAAGCTCACCCTGTGGGCCACGGATGACGAATCTAGAACCAGCAGCTCTGCCACGGACACTACCATCAAAATTGATTTTGACGAACCTGGAGGAGGGGATCCCAGGAGATGAACACCGAATGCCGGTTCCCTGCCGAAGCAGCAGGGGATCCCCAGAGTCCAGAGACGTCAGAACCAACCCGGCACAGTCCGTGACCAAAGATCTGATTTTCCTCATAATCCTGAGGGAAGGCATAGGATCATCCGTGAAAAGAATCTGGTTTCTCGATAACCAGATATGATAAGTCATGGCAACCCAACGGCTACACCTCTGTAGAGAAGCTCTACGAATATCTAGGAAGAAAGAAGAGCAAGGTGAACCCAGATCGTCCATCCTGATAGAATAACCCACCATATGCCAGATCTGTCTCGCCCTGGGGCAGGTAAAGATAGCATGCTCAAAGGATTCCTCCTCCACCCTACATAAAGGACAGCATGGCTGGATCGACAGACCCCTCCGAGAGAGAAGAAGACAGGTAGGGAGACAATCCCACAGGAGCTTCCAAATAAATAGCTACACTCTGGGGAGAGTGGGAAGCTTCCAAATCCAAGCAGCATCCATCGAACGCTGGGAACCCGGCCTGAAAATCATCATCAAATCCTTGATAGGAGCCCTAGAGAGACAGGATCTCTGCCAAAGCCTGGAGTCAGATGAGCGACCAGGGATAAGGGGCATCGAGAGAATATGTCTAGAAAGCTCCAGCCCAAAGAAATGGGTCACTAAGGGGATATGCCAGGCAGGGGGATCAGAAGAAATCAAATCCTTAACCCGAAGGTTGTAAGGGATGTCAATACTGATAAAAGAGGGCCATCGAGAGAGAGGAAGCTCAGAAAACCAAATGTCCTGAATAACATCGATTGATGATCCATCTCCAATCATCCACATAACATTACCCCTGATAGACTGTCCAAACCTACAAACTTCCTTCCAAAAAGAGGAGCAACCTCGAGGAGGCCTGATATATGAATCCGGCATCCAGGCACCGTACCTAGCATGCATCAGGGTACTCCAAAGGCAATGCGACTCTAGAAGGAATCTAGAAGCATGTCTGGCAAGAAGGGCATCCCTTCTAACAATCAGAGACTGGATCTCAAGCCCGCCATCTTGGATAGGCATGCAGACTGTATCCCAGGATAATAGATGAGTACCATGACCTTCTTACATAGAAGCCCACAGAAAATCACGGAAACATCTCTCAATCCTCTTAAGACAAGTAATAGGAATAACAGAATTAGACAGAAGGTACAGGAGAAGAGAGGAGAGAACCGAGCGGATAATGATAATTCTGGCCATCATAGAAAGGCCAGTAACCTGCCACCCCTCCAAACGCTGATGAACCCTCCTCTCAAGCTCATAGTAGTCAGAGCAATGGGGACGTCTCCTAGTGATAGAAATTCCCAAATACATAAATCTGTCAGCCTGAGTAGAAATACCCGACAAAGAAATAATGGCTTCCCTGATAGATCTAGGAGTCTTCGGGCTAAAACATATAGTGGACTTTAGAAAATTAACCTTCTGGCCCGAAGCCTGACAATATCACTGAATAATAGAATAGAAAGACGACGCATTATCAATAGAAGCCTGGCCCAGGAGAATGCAGTCGTCCGCAAACAGAAGATGGGAAACCATAGGGCCCTCCACACCAGCCATAAATGGGGCAATCCTCCGATCTAGCTGAGCCTGATGGAAAGCACGAGACAGATCATCCACAGCTAGAATAAACAATAAAGGGGATAAAGGGCATCCCTGTCGAATCCCCACAGTAGAGTGAAAAAACCTGGTCGGACTCCCATTAATAATTATAGAAAAAGACGGCGTCTGTATGCAAGCCATAATCCACTCAATGAACAAGCCATCAAACCCAAACTCCGTAAGAGAGCGGTGCAAAAAGGCCCAACTCAGTCTATCATAGGCTCTCTCCATATCAAGTTTAACAGCCATAAGACATCTCCTGACCGGAGCTCTCTGCAGTTCAAACATAAATTCCTGGGCGATGAGAATATTATTTGAAATAGAACGCCCTCTGATAAACGCCCCTTGTTCAGCTAAATGAGGCGAGGAATCACCAGAGAAAGACGGCGAGCTAAAAGCCGAGCACAGACCTTATAAAGAGTAGTGCAAAGACTAATGGACCGAAAATGCTGAGGAAGGGAGGCATTAGGACGCTTGGGCACCAAAGAAATAAAGGTCTAATTCCATTCCGCAGGAATGTGTTTAGCTAGGAAAACAGACTGAATGGCCAAGACCACCTCCTGTCCCACAATGTCCCAATAATGACGATAAAAGAAAGGCGGAAACCCATCAGGCCCAGGGGCCTTATCCGGGCCAAGATCCCAAAGGGCCGCCCTAATCTCATATAGTAATAGTTCTAACAAGCATACTATTATCCAAGGAAGAGACTTTCACAGAATCCGAAACCGGAATTATCGGGCCCCCCTCACCAGAGGAATCGGCCCATCTAGACTGGAAAAAATGAAGAAGCAGCTCCCTTATAGATTGGGTATCCTCCTGAGTATTCCCCTCATCATCAACTAATCTCCGGATCCTATTGGCAGCACGCCGCTTCAAAGTAGCCTGATGAAAGAATCTGGTATTACGATCACCATCACGGATCCACTGAGCCCTGGATCTCTGCCACCAATAAACCTCCTGCTGCCGTAGACGAGAGTGATGCTGAGCAAGCTTATCCCGGAGAGAATTGAGGTCCGAGGCCTGCAGAAATCCATCCTGATCTTCCTTAGCCTGTAAGGCACAAATGTCACTTTCAACCAGTTCAATTTGTCTGACCAAATCCCCCAGCTCCACTCTACTCCATCTGGATAATCTATGCCTGGCCATCTTAAGACGACGAGATAATCGATAAACAACATTGCCCCTGACAGGGAGATGCCAGATGTGATAAATGATAGCACGAGCAGCTGAATGGGCAGTCCAAAACTGTTCAAATCTGAACTGCTTACGCTGATGCTGATCAACCTCTGTGGAGATCAAAATAGGACAGTGATCAGAAGCAATTCTAGAAAGGTGAGTGACGGTAACCGCAGGGAACAAATGAAGCCACTGAGCTGTAGCCATAGCTCTATCCAGCCTCTCCCAAACACGAGCAGAACCCTGACGATTATTACACCAAGTAAATTGGGGTCCAGAGTACCCCAAATCCAGCAACCCAGCAGAAGCAATGAAAGATCTGAATTCATTTAGGTCAGCTGAGCCAGTAACCCGTCTACCCCCTTGTTTCTCATTAGCCTCCGTAATGTAGTTGAAATCCCCAGCAATAACAGAAGGAATTCCTTGATCAAGAAGGGAACTAAGTTCATACCAAAGAATCCTTTCTCCCGATAGTCAGTACTGGCATAGACTGCCGATAGGAGCCAAGGGTCGGAAGCACCTTCGGAGACAATCATACTTATCTGCTGACTACACTGATGAAAAGCATCAATCGTAACCGCAGAGGAACGCCAAATAGCCAACATACCTCCTGACAATCCATCAGCCTCCACAGCATAAGAGGACCAAGATCGGGCCATCTGCTTACGAAACCGAGCCAGACTCTCACCCGACAATCTCGTTTCCAAAAGGACACATATATCAAACTTATGCAACTGCAACAATCTTCCAAAAGAGGAACGGAAAGATGGCTTACGAGCTCCTCTCACATTCCAAAGTAAAATCCTCATTTTACAGACTGGGGGAAACTGGGACCCCTCCCTGGTCCTCCATCATAATGTTGTCAGCAATACCCCCTTCCATCAGAGGGCGAACATCAGACTGCTAATCTGAACAGGCCAGCGGCCCTTCCATCTCAATAGCTGTCATGTCGGACAAGGAACCAGGACCCTGACCATCAGAAATTTCGTCTACCTCCTCCAAAGAAGACCCAGTACCCTGATCAGAATGCGACCTTGACCGCACCTGGCCACCATTCTGTCCACAGGGGGATAAGTCAAGTCTGACAAGAGGTAAAGATGAGACCCCCTCCCCTTTTTTCAACAAAGGGGCCTTGCCTTTCTCCCTCCGGGGCACCGATTTGGGAAAAGACCTTGGAGACATAGTCACCTCCGGTCTGGCCCATTTCAGAGAACCCGAGAACCCATCCCTACAGTCCATATGTCCTTCAGCACCCAGCTCCAAATCAAGTGAGGAGAAGGGATTGTTGGTCTTCACCGCAATGTTCAAAGGAGGGTCACAGGAGCTCTCCTTCTCAACAGGCAGCGGCTCCTTTTCAATGAGATTCAAACTGGCACGCCCTGGCAGAACCGGCACGCCCCCCTTCCCTGATGAATTAAGGGACTTCTTCCTTCCAGACTGAATCAACACAGCTCCCGAACCATCTACCATCATCTAGGATGAGGAGGACTGCCGGCGAGCCACCTTCACCGGAGTCTTCCAGACCTCACGCCGGCCCTCAGACCCAAGACGAAGCCCATCCACTGAGACAAGAGAACCAGAGTCAATGGCTGCAGCAGACGGAGACTCCTTCGACTGAGAGCTCCCCCTTCCCAAAGGCTGAGAACCAGTAGCACCTCTCCTCTGCCTAACTGCTGCAAGCCAGGGCCCATAAATAGAGACCGAAGCCGAATCATCCTCAGCCGATCGTGCCGGAAGAGAGCAGGGACCTCCCAGATGAATCGATCCACAGTTTTAGCAAATTCCTTGAAGATTCTCGTAAGAAAACTGTTGCCAGAACCTCTGATTGAGTCCTTGCACCCGAGCTCCTGGGCGAAGAGGACGAGTAAGATCGATCCGAAGGCAGACCCGAGCGAAGCCACCACCTTTGTTCTTCGCCAGGGTTGCAGCATATGCACAGACAAATTCCCCCGCCATTGCCAGGATGGATTTGAGGAAATCCACTTTCCAAAACTCGAGGGGAAGGTTCGGCAGCCGGACCCAAACCAACGCCGACGAAATGGAGTCCTCAGCCGGAGAGAAATCCGGTCGCCACGCTTCGATTCCAATAACCTGACCGTTGATCACCCACGGTCGCTGCAACACCAAATCACGAGCTTCCAGAGATTCGAATCGAAATACATGGCAACGAAAAGCCATGCTGGTTGGAATAATTGCTCCTGGAACTCCGGCACGCCGAAATTCCCTGAGAAACGCTTCAGCCGGAACCCATCGCTAGTAAGAGCGAGCAATGATGGCCGTCTGCTTCCATCCGGCCACCTCCTCTTCAAGCTCCTCCGCTGGAAGGGTCACCACCTCAGGGAAAGCAGCCTCCAACCTCGCCACGGCAGCCGGCGACGGAGACGAAGCCACCCAGATAAACCCCACTTCCGCAGCTTTCCTCCCGGAAGACCGGCCATTAGTAGCCGTATCCGAGGCCATTAGAATAACAGAGACAACAAAAGGGAACGCCTGAGCAGCGGAGAAGACCAGTCGACGAAGATCGCTGGAAGATCGGGGACGAAGCAACAAAAAACCCGAATCTTAAAGCACGGGTGACACAGAGAACCGGAGCTCAAGCTGCACGATTCTTAAAGCAGTAGCAAGAAGATACTTTTCTTAGCATTATTAAACTTTGAACATAATAATGAAAGAGAAAGTATAAGCAAAGAGGAGGAATTTTTATGACCAATTAGTTATGTCTTATATATGGTATATATGAAACTAAAGAAGCTTTAAAGTTCTCTTTCAAAAGATTATTTCTGCATTCTTATTCCTTAACAAGATCATAGGTAGTTTTTTTTTTTTTTTTTTTTTGCATATTGAACAACATTTATCCCAAAAGGTCAAAAAAAAATCATAGTAATTTTTATGATATACTCTTCTTTCCTATTAACTCCTCTTTGTGTTTATATTAATAAATTCAAGTGGGGTTCCTTTCCCCTTGACTTTTCCTCCAAAAAGACTCAACAATCTCACCTACTTAAGCTACGGCATTCATGCCGCAATTTTTTTGTATTGGTTTCACGTGTTTCAGACTCAGCGTTGCTAGGGAATGGGCAAGTGCAGTTTAGTTGTTTAAGTTCAAAAGGTGAAGTGGAAAGTTGGTTTCCGTAGTCCTACCCCGCCCACTTGTTATCTTATTATGAGCGGCAAAATCTATCATCATTCAGAAGCGTTTCACCGACAGTATATCTGGAGGTATCATTTGAATGACAGACAGGTTCAAAATAAATAATAATAATAATAATAATATTTTTTAAATTAACTTTGCAGAAGATCTATACCATAATTTAAAGTCATGTTTGGATTGCTGGATTTGATTGAATTTTTAATTTAATCCAACATTTGGTAGAAAAAGAGAAAAAACGTGGTACATGATAAGCTATGTTGATTTGATATGCCTAAAAGGTCTACATTGCGAAACCCAACCCAACGGAGGTGTGGGATTGGAAAGCCGGTAGGTTTGGATTGAATAGGGATTGATTAATTCAATCCAAGCTCACCTCAATCCAGTGTCTTGGAGAAGGAAAACAACCATATCTAGCAGTGATATTTTTTCAGAGAAAATGCGAGTTCGGCTTAGACTACAGGCCCGGTTGATTTAGACCTTCTACTTCACCTTCAGGCCCGGTTAACTTGGGTTTGTTTAACATGCTAAAGTTGGCTTATAAAAATTTGCAGCATATCCTCAAGAACCTAAATTATTTTCCGTCTTTCTTCTACTGTATTAAGTCAGATGATGGCTAGTCTTTCTTCGACAGTATCAAGTCAGATGATGGATGACATTTGTAGATAGCAAATAAAAGGAAACCACAAAATCCAGCCAGGCCTTCAAGTCAGCCTTTTAAAGTCAACCAAATCTGGATTTCTTTCTTTATTCAGGTTACCCTGTTCCGATGTCTTCTCTGAAGTTGGTCATCAATCAAATTGGCATGAACAGATAAAGCCAACTTTGAATTTTAAGCATGCCAAAATTTCTCAGATGCACCAACTTTAGTTATGTTAAATGAATGCATTAGATTTTAAGATTTGACATAATTATTCACTGTTCTATCATATCCCAGAGACAAAATCCAATTCAGATGCTAACCAGCCCTAGTTGTATTCTTCTACATACAAGATTGCCTTCATCATAGACAAAAAATCCCTCTCTCGGCGGTCAGACCCACCTCAGAGTGCTTCCAAACCAGTGGAAGAAATGAACAGATGTAGAAGCTCCAAATAGAATCGAATAGCCCCACAGGACTGTTATCCCTGGTATCTTCCTCACAAAGGACTCAAATCACAAGAGAAAACACCAGTGATAAAGCCCCAGTAATTGCTCTAGGAAGTAAAACATTAGTAGACAAAGTTCAACATATATTATAGAATGAAAACACCAGTAGACGATGACCCTATCATCATCCCATCTCATCTCACAGCAGAAGCATTACGAAAGGCAATCACCTACTGTCCCACAACCTCAAAACACAAAAAGCAATCCCAAACAAACCAGAACACCCCTCTAAGCTACTCCACACATCTTCCATAAAATCAAACACCACGGACCACCATTTTTCCTGAGGAAAATGGCAGCAACAGCAGCTCCACTCAATGTTGGAACTCAGGGGACAATAAGATCTCTGGTCTCGCAAGAGATTGAGTATCTCAGACAGCTTGATCTAGGCCATCAAGAAATCTCTTGCCAAAAACAAAAGAAGCTGATCTTGGATGTAGCTTCCTCCAGTGGCAGCATCAGGCACAAATCGGACACTGGTGGCACAACTCCAAAGAAGAAGAAAAGAAAGGTGGTGAGCTGTGGAGGATTCCTGCCAAGCATCTGCTCTGCAGTAGAGATAGTTAAACCTGGTCAGCCAAAGAGGATCAAAGGGATCGGATACAGAAACCTAAGAATAGACAGTAAGAAGCTGCCTCAGGACTAGGCGATGGATTCAGAGAGCTTGGAGAAGCCAAGCTTTTTGAGCCGGCTGCTCATGGGGTTGCTGCATTTTAGATCCACAACTTCCACAACGTAAGGTCGCCCTTTCTTGTCCACTTTAGCTGTATTTGGATTTCTGTCTATAGGGATATCATCAGAGCCTAGCATTGGAGCTCGGTGTCCATTTTTCTGGGGGTTGTGTCGGGGTCTATGGGCATCTACAGGGGATCTGTGAGTTGTGTCATTGCTGCTGCTGCTGCTGCCACCACTGCCACCGCTGCTGCCAGATTCATTAGGTGGATTTTTCCTCTGCAATGCTTTCTTAGGACAAGCACCACATGGTACGGAAACTGGGCCTGTTTGAGATTTTCTTCGTGAGGAAGAGGATGCTTGTGATGATTGTTTCATGGACTCCAACTCCCGTGACATCAGGGTGCCAATTGTACCAGTAGTTCCCACCTTAACAGAGTCGCCATGGCCATTGATGATTTCTGTTGTCTGAGACATGACCTTTTCTTCTGATAAGGAGTCTTAGGTGTCTGCCACAAGCGCACTGAATGGAAGATTAGCAAAGTGCTATCGCTTCGACATTACGTCTGCTTGAACAAATTGTTGTCCAGATTCCTGCTTAGGTGTAATAGAAGGTATAGAAGTGAAATGCAAATTGATTCTATAAATTCATTCAATATTTACTTTTTTTTCACATGGAAACACCCAGACATAAGAACAGAACTAGCCCACCACTAAAGTTTGGAGAGAAACATGATGGTGAAGAAACTTCCCCACTTATGGTAGAATTTAGAAGCAGATGAGCATCAATTATGGATGGAAAGATAAGTTGTGAAACACTGACATGACAAAATTAGCAAGAAATAAAAAAATGATTTATTTAATATAACATTTTTGGGTTCAACAACAGAAAGGCAAGATCTGAAAGTTCAGAGAAGGAAACATTATTTCAGGCTTCAGCAACTAACAGTGATTTTTAATCCACAAAAAAAGAATAATCCAGCAAAAATAAAATAAATGGCTTCTAAAACAAGTGACATAAATCGAAAGAGATTCTTTTGCCCAATTACGTGTGTGTAGGAAACAAACTCAATGACATGGAAGACGAAACAAATAACAAGTTTTAAAAATTATCAAGCATAAGATTCTGATCTAGATGGGCATAAACTTGAGCATTAAAATGATGGTTTGACAAATCATCCATCAGAAGTCAGAACTTGAAAAAAAATTGCCATCACTGCTGCACAATCTTATTTCAACTTTTATGATCAAATGCTTAATTTCCAGCAGGTAGAATTACATAGAAAGAGAGAGACTTCTCATGAAGTCTAGAAGACCAAATCAAGGAATGAGAAACCAGGCTGATGGCTATGCAATTGAATTTCACGTTATAAAGGAAGAAACCCCTGAATAGATAGTTAAAAAGTAAAATGATCCCAGCTGAATTCCATACATGCAAGCTCAAGTACACTCCAACCTCAGCAGAAGAGTTATTTAGACTTCTCTGCCCTGAAGTCTGAGAACTTTAGCCTGTAGCGCATGACCAGTGCAAATATCTAACTTCAACATCGCAGAAGGTAATGAAAAACCCCAGATACTTAAATTTATGAAAAGGTGTGCACATGCAGAACACTCTTGATGTAAGCAATTTATTTCACAATTTTATTCACTGAGAGTAAGAGAAAGCCATCAAAATACCTAGAACCTGGCAGGATAAGTGAGTTGATCTTGCAATATTTTTATAAGCCAAGTGCATTTAATAACTCTTTATCCTGCATAGTTTCAACTAAAACTCTCACAAAGAGAAATATGAGGACTCTGATCAGCCTTAAGGCTTCATGAATTTACCATAATGACAATAATTTTTTAATAAACCAAATGAAATGCATCTCTCATATTTATATTTGTATAGCTTAAAACAAATACTAAACAAAGTATACTGGTTGACAAACACATTAGCAATAAGCAATCTCACTTACAAAACTAAATTCCACATAGAAAACATAGAAAACCTTCCTTAGAAGGACTCAAACCTAGCATTAAAACTTTTAGCCAACTTTAGACAATCATCATGATAAATAGTGAAACTGAAACATAAAATTTGTAGGATTCAGAACCATATTCAAAAAATGAATAGTCACATGCCTTAAAAAATCAATGTACCTCAAGACATCTCAAAATCTGCTAAGTCCAAAAATTCGCCTAATCCTATTTCAAAGTAGATTCCTGATCTCCATCAGCCCTTCCTCCTTGGGAAGAAAGATAATTGTGCCGAAGTACAGCAGCTCAGCCTGACTCTTTAAACCTTCAATAAGAAAAGATAAGACTTACACCATTGAAATATCAAACATAAAATGTTAAACACACGAATTGCCTTGTCATGGACCAGCTTGCAAGAAGCTGAACTCAAACTTAAGTGACTTTCATTTTGAACTAGGACACAATATTCACTTCATGATCCAAACCAAGGAAGAAAAAAACAAACCAAACTGGCTGAAAACTGGTACAGAAACACATTTCAGTTCGGTTCTGGGTGCAGATCAGGCTGAACCATGCTGTCCAATTCGGCCTGGTTCGAGTGTGGGATAGCTTGGGGTGTGGACCAACTGGGATGCAAATTCTTATGAGCTCACTTAAATAGAAAGAGGGAGGCTGAGAGCCTATCATGAACTTTCATTCTCTCTCTCTTATTTGCAATCAAAATCATTTACATAAATGTCAATTTACTTAAGATTTCTTATACAAATAGGAAAAATACCCCCACTTGAATTCAACAAAAATATTAAAAAATTAAATTCCTCAAATAAAAAGTCATCTGTCCCATTCGATAACAAATTCAAAAAATTTTAGGAAATCCCAGTTTAACTAATATCAAGTTATACTTCCACTTCGGATAAAAATCCTACAAAAATCAATTTAACTTATAAATGATGAAAAAAAATAAATATTAAAAATTTTATCTTAAAATATAATTTGTAAGACTTTAGTTAACACTTAGTCAAACTTACAAAACTTTTAAACTTGGATAGGATCACAATAATAATGAACCTCTAATCATATCTAAGACTAAAAACCTTATAAATTTGATCAAGTATTAACTAAAACCTTACAAATTATATTTTAAATTTATTTTTTAATATTTTATTTTCTTATCATTTCTAAGTTAAATTATTTTTTAAAAATTTTTATCCGAAATGAAATTATCCTAAGTTGATATTTGTTAAATCAAGATTTATTGAAATTTTTTTAATTTATTCTCAAAAAGGAGAGTTAACTTTTATCCTTAAAAATTTGATTTTTCTAATATTTTGTTGAATTCAAATGGTGAATATTTCCTTTATTTGCATTTAAAAAAATCTTAAGTAAATAAAAGGAAAGGTTTATGACATTTGCTTAAATAATTTTGAAGGTTAAGAGCTTCACCCTGCCCTTGAACAAATCTTAGCCACATGAAAAAAGAAAAAAAATTAAGAAACTATGAAAAAAAGGGAAAAAAGGGCTTGGCCTGAACCCCCTATACTGCTGGTTTGATATTGAACCAAAATAAACCAAACCGGTCTGATACTAGTACTCACTTCAGTATACTTTGATCCAAACTAATGCTTGCATAACTTGATGAAATGGTTTCTAAAAATTCATGGATACTTGTACCATCCAAAGCACTTGATTTTTTTCATAAAGAATATTGAGAAGGAATATCGTGTTTCAATGCCCTTTTCCAATCTTCAAGCCTTCACAATGATCAATCTCCTCAAACAATGAAAAACATCAACTATTGGACTGAAAACATCATCATCCAACATGGTCATCATTGATATGCTCAACAAGGTATATAGAGATTTTATCTTTTTTTTTTTAGATAGATCACTGGTTGCAACCTCTAACTAATAGAAAATAAGATGCAATAGTTACCTCTGATTCATTCTCATAATAACCAAGCTTCTGCAACCCAGTAGTTCATTGTGAGGAACACAAGGAAGATCAAGTCTTGCTGATTACGATGAAATAATGAATCCTCAAAGCACTATCAGCTCTTCAGATTCTGAAATGCTCTAGAATCCATGTGAATTTTTAGTTTGTGACCTAGATCTCTTCATTACTAGATGCATTGGAGCTAATTTTACCACTTTCTCTATGAACCATCCAAACCAGACCATGTCCACGATGATGCGGACAAAGGTATGAGGTTCCAATACCAACTAGTGCTAATAGAATAAGATATAGGAGCCAAGGAGTCACACTTAAGATTTTATGTAATCTACCCTGAGGAATATAATTCTTTTTCAAGAATCAAACCGATATTCATAAGGCATCACTTTCTTGATATAGTAAGCCTTAGTGCCTTGCAAACAACATGTAAACCAAATAATTAGTAGTCAAAACTGAAACTTGATTACCACTGAAAACCATAAAATACCTTCATATATGGACTGAAACTCCAGTCTGATCCTGTGATGTGAGTCTAGACCATCATCTAGCCATCATAACAACCAAACCAATTGAACCTCAAAACATAAAATATGTAGGGCTTGAAGTCAGCTTAGAACAAGTAATCAGATCCTTCAAACAAACATGCATATTTGACGATACGCCATGGAAGGGCAGCTACCGATTGGATCAGAAAGCTGTTTACATCCTAATTCCTATGGGATTCCTGATTTGCATGGAAAAAACTCTCAGAATATCAAGAACTGCAGCATAATTAGAACTCTAATCAACACTGAGCATTACAGTTTGGGTCAATGTGATTTTATTTCAAGTTTTCCAAACCTCTGTCCATCCATATGTTATCTGAGGTCTTCTCTTCCCAACCTCCCGATGATGCGTTTCACTATTTTCCCTATTGAAATCTCAAAAGATCACCCCAAAACCTTATCTAATATCACCTCCATCCTAGGTACAAAGAGTCTCGAGTGAGCATACTCAATCAAATAGATGGACAGAAATGCCTAAAACGATAATTTTTCAATGATGAACAGAAATGCCTAAAACTATAACTTTTTCCAAAAAAAAAAAAAGCCATCTCTTAGTTCCAGGCTCAACAAATCAGTCACAGTCCTATAGAAAAAAATGTCACCAGACGTTTCAAAGAGAAAAATCATCAGTTAAAAACCCACAGATTTCCTCCAAAAACCCACAAAAATCCTACCTTTGGCTCGACCAAAACATCGAAGGCTGCCTAGATCAGATTGTTTGCTTCTCTGCTTCAAATAAGAGCAAATAAGAAAGGCATAGAAACTTTTTCTAGTCCACGAATCAGCTCCTAAAACCGTTTAATGCAAACTTTACTTCGCAAGATTGGAACAAGAGACAAGAAGCGAGAAACAAGAATTATGTCTTCCAAACCTCAAACAGACGAATAGAAACCGAGAGATTCAATGCGTCAAAAAAAATCAAACAAATAAACTCTGTCAAACATACCAGCAAGTTGAAAAGAAGATCAAAAAGAAAGATGCAGTTGAAAAAGCGTACCAGCAAGTGGTCGGTCTACTCTGTCAAACGCTCTTCTTTTCTTGCACAAAGATGAGGTTCAAATGAGGAACGAAAAATTCGGGGAGAACGGGAAAAATCTTACCCTAAAATGTCGGTTCCCGAAACTGGATTACGGAAGGAAGGGATTCCGTTGCGATCGTCAGATCTCCCTCGAATTTATAGCACATGTCCGCCCCGTCCATCATTGTTCCTGTGTTCCTCCGGATCTCTTTACTTAACCTACACTAAAGGTGGATTAATGATTTGCAAGGATATGGCCATGGTTTACGGCAGCTAGCATATAACTTTGTTAGTCACGGTATGTCATATGTCATTTTATCTTCTCAGAGCTGGCAATATAGCAAATTATAATGAATAGAAAGTTTATAATAACCAAATTTTTATTATCTATTTGATAATAATTTTTATAAAAATAAATAATGTTTTTTATTTTTAATATTCATTGATCTTGTTATAAAACATACGAGCCATGCAAACATGCAAAAACACACACACACACACACATATATATATATATATATATATATACACACACTTGGCTGTATTTGAATACAGGCAAGTATAAAATTTAATTATTTTTTTGATCTTTAAATTTACATGAATTTTAAAGCCAATTTATTTTTTTAGTTGTGTATATATAGAGAGCGAAGATTTGGCTAGACTTGACTACATTTGAATGTAGCCAAGTTTAAATTCTTTTATTTTTTTATCCTAGAATCTACATAATTCAAGATCCTAAAGTTAAAAAAGGTATAATGGATTCGAAATTCATGCGAATCAAATAGCGAAGAAGATAACTGAATATTGAGCTTGATTACATTCCAATGTAGTCAAATCTACTTATACATGTGTATATAACTAGTAAAAAGAGATCTAAAGCCCTTTTGATTGCTCTAAGAGAATTCTGTAATAATCATTGATGCAGAGTAAAAAAGTTTTCATATAAGTCGGCTAATAACAGGCGGTGGGTCCTGCTCTTAGGTTATGACTGATCGATCCTTATTAGCCGAATGATGCTTTGCTGAACTAATTCATCAGCTTCTCCATCTGAGTCTTGCCAGACCGAACTTTGGCCGACCAACTTTCGGCTTCCTTTGTCGAGTCTCACTCCCAAACCAGGGTTACCAAACCTCAAAAGTTTGGAGTCTTCCGATCAACTATTCTTTTTGCCTACCTTCGACCCATGTCGAATATCTCAAACATTAGATTACCAAAATCGTAAGAATTTCGAACTCCTTCCCAAAGTGAGCCTCCTTAAATAGAGATGGAAGCCAGATAGCTCCCCCTTGGCTGAGGATTTTTATTAACTTAGGCATCGAAGGGTTCTTTGTAAAAACTACCCATCTCGGCCCTTGCATGAGAACGTTGTTCTCCATGCCCACAAGGATAGGAGGACCCTACTTGAACTCCCATGGGCACTGTCACCTCACTTCAAGTTGGAAAACGAAAATCCGCAGCAACAACCATAAACTAGCAAATGGTTAAGGTCTATTGCTTTCGACTCTTAGATTTTTTAAACTTTTTTTGAGATATTAATTATATTGATAACATATTTTTCATTTTTAGATTTTTTTAATATTATTTTGAGATTCTAAAAATCATAGAAATTAAAAAATAAATTTTATTTTCAATTTTCATAGAAATTTAAATCAAATTTATTTTTGTGGAATCCAAAACTTATTTGATAGGTTCTTGGATTATGTAAAATGGTTGGATTCAAAATTTTGGTACTATAGTGTTAAGGAGATTTGAGATATTTAAAAAATAACTATTTCTTATCCTATGGCTCATTGTTAATAAATCTTATGTATTATTGGAAAAAATAATAATAATTTATTATAGAGATGAGCAATAAATTAGACCGGATTGAACATAGCATCTTAAATTATAAGCTTGAGTATGCATAATAATTTGGCTAGATATTAAAATCTTTTTATCTACATTGAAAATTATTCTGGTGACACAAGTTCTTATATTCATGACTTTCAAACTTAAATTAAACCAATCAATCTAGTCAACAAATTAGATGTATTATTGACCTGATCGAAACTAAATGAATAGGACAATTTTTTTATTGATATGGGGACGGTAAAATTAGGCTTATTTTCATTCTTTTTAAAATTATCTTTTAATCAATATAATATAAATATCAATATTATTTTTGAAGCTTTTTCATCTTTTAAATCTAAATTCTTCCATTCATTTTTTTTAAGCAGTTGGTGTTTTCTTTTTTTTTTTAACCGATTTACGAGATTTTAAACAACATTTTTTTACAAATTTGAAATTAAAGGATTAGTATTGTTGCCGCCGGGATCCGTCCTCCGACTCGGGCGCGGTCGGTCTCCAGGAAGAGGGGGCGGACCTGCAAAAAGAAGCCCACACGCGGGGGGACGTTGGGGGTGGTCCTCCGCGGAAGGCCCTCCGACGCTCAAGTCAGTGGAGAAGAAATCGGCGATCAACCAGACAGTGGGGAGGTGGATCTCTCTGGAAGACCTCTCTGGGGGCGGACAATCGGAAGCTCCAGAGGGCAGGAGCACCGACGAGCTGCTCGAGAGAGCAGGGAGGCGCGCGTGGAAGAGGCGCGTGCCTGTGCCCAGGGAGAGAGTGCGTCCAGAGTTGCGTACCTGAGGGAATCTGTGAGTCTGATATTTATAGACTGTCACTTGGGTCTTGAGCGCCTTCTGGAAGGTTCAGAGGTTGTTATGATACGGAGACGGACAGAATCAGGCCGTTGTGGGGCCGTTAGAATCCGTACCCTGTTTGTTCAGAGATCGACAGCTGGAAGAGCTCCTTGATGTCTCGAGATCTGGTTGAGTAGGCCTGGGGCGGTTACGATAGGCTTTAGGCCACGTCTCGACATGATTCCTTGTCTGGGATGCCGTTCTGGTAGGCTCGGGCTCTCCCGCGTCAGGTTCCGCGGAGGTAAGTGTTAGGTTGCGGATCACAAATGAAGCCGAGCTACGGAGGCCCGAAAGGAGCTGAGCTATGGAAGCCCGGAGGGGCCGAGCTATGAAAGCCCGGAGGGCCGAGCTACGGAAGCCCGGAAGGGCCGAGCTAGGGAAGCCCGGAGGGGCCGAGCTACGGAAGCCCGGGAGGGGCCGAGCTATGGAAGCCCGGAAGGACCGAGCTACGGAAGCCCGGAAGGGGCGAGCTACGGAAGCCCGGAAGGGTCGAGCTATGGAAGCCCGGAGGGGCCTAGCTACGGAAGCCCGGAGGGGCCGAGCTACGGAAGCCCGGAAGGGCCGAGCTACGGAAGCCTGGAAGGGCCGAGCTATGGAAGCCCGGGAGGGGCGAGCTACGGAAGCCCGAAGGGGCCGAAGGGAGGAGGTTAGCCTTAACCGCCTCGCACGGATATTAATGTAATGACGATTTTACCCCTCAACACATGCCCTCCACTCCCTAGTTCGAAGCGTAGGTTCGGGCGTAGGGAGTACAAGTTCGAATGGAGCATTCCGGATGGGACGTCTTGGTTTAGACAGCTCGCGCAATGATGCCCTAATTAATGCGACAGGGGCTTGCAGGGGATAAGGGCGGCATATCAAGCTGCCCAAGCCGAGATATCCAAACAAAAGCGCAGAGTAGAGGAGTTGCAGGAGCTCCTGGCGAAGAACGACGACGCGTGCTTGGAGCTGGCCAGAATTGAGTCGAAACACTCTGCGGAGGTGAAGGCGATGCAGAGGGATCATAGCGAAAGCATGGGTCGGCTGGGCAAGGAAGCTGCCGACGAAAGGAAGCGTTTAACTAGGATGCTTGGCGAGGTGGAGGAGCGACTGAAGCGCCGCGACAGCGAGATTGCTCATTTGAAGGAGGGCGCTAAATGGCAACAAGGGGTAATAGCTCGAGTGAACGACGAGCTGTCCCAAGCCCAGGAGGCAATCGCAGCCAAGCAGTCGAAGATCAACAATCTGCAAGAGAGAGTTGAGCTGGTCGGAGCCGACAGGACAAGAGCCAGGAGCGAGGCTGAGGAGTCAGCAAAAAGGTTAGCCAGACGAGAGGAGGAGGTACGACCTCATTCTTCCCCCCCACCTTTTTAGCTTTTTTCTACAGGTTTCTTGTGACGCCAGCTTATCTCGGCTTTTTCAGATAGCGGAGTTGGGACTAGAGGTTCGGGCCCTTCAAGGCGAACTTGTGTCCAGCCGCAGCAAGAGCTTAGAATCCGAGACACGGGCCGGCAAGTTCGAGGAGCAAAATATCATTTTGCGGGCCCAAGTTGCAGAGGCTGAGAAACAGGCCGCCGAGGCCAACATGCAGCTCGCCATACTCAGGGGGAGGCAAGACGCTATCAGCGTAGACGCCTTCCTTCATGGGATGGAAGAGTGCAAACAGAGGATACTCAGCGGGCACCCGGAATGAGACCTTTCTCTCCTGAGTGCTGAAGATCCCGACGATGGCGGGTCTGAAGAAGAAGATGAAGATGAGTATGTTGATGTTTCTTACGCCGAACTTGGCGCTGCCCCTGGTCCCAGCGAAGCTGCAGTTTCTGAGGGACGGTCGCAGACTGCCGCAGAGGGGGCGAAAATATTGGAGAAGGGCGAGTCTAGTCGCACTTTTGCAGATGTAACTGAGGGCCCTTCTAAAGCTGATGCGGCTCCCGGTTCTTAGGAGTCGTTCTTGTATTCCGTCTTTTAGACATTAGTCTGACGTTCCTTAATGAATGAAGTTCCCATTTCCACTTAAGTGTTTTTCTTGCGTGATCTTGTTGTCGTTTCCGCCTCAATTGCGAGCGACTTATGGCTTACTGACGCTCTTAGGTCATCCTTATCTCGAGATTGCAGGAAACGCACCGGTTAAGGCCGATGGACAAAATAGGTCGGCCGGGGCCGACAGGCAAAGTAGGTCGGCTGGGGCCGACAGGCGGAATAGGTCGGCTGGGGCCGACGGCAAAATAGGTCGGCTGGGGCCGATAGGAAAAATAGGTCGGCTGGGGCCGACAGGCGGAATAGGTCGGCTGGGGCCGACGGCAAAATAGGTCGGCTGGGGCCGATAGGCAAAAATAGGTTGGCTGGGGTCGACAGGCGGAATAGGTCGGCTGGGGCCGACGGCAAAATAGGTCGGCTGGGGCCGACAGGCAAAAGTAGGTCGGCTAGGGCTGACAGGCAAAAAGGGTCGGCTGGGGCCGACAGGCAAAAATAGATCGGCTGGGGCCGACAGACAAAATAGGTTTTCGCGCTTTCTACTATTCTGTCAACGCCCTGCTGTTCCGCAGGTGGTTCGGTTTTTATTTCATCAGAGTTGATAATACGGCGCAGTGGGGGGGCATAAAGCTGCGTTAGAGCTTTCCGGAAGGTGCCCCTTTCCCATGCAGATCGCTTTGTCGTGACGCGTATGCAACCGCCTATCACTGGAGGGTACTATTCTCGAAGGACGATTTCCTGAGTTCATCGGTTTTCGAAGTGCCAGTGGACGATTTCTGGCATTTAATGAACGTGATTCGGGATCAGGAGGGGATCTTCGTACACGTCATAACACAGGCGGTGGGCTTGGCGCGCAGTGGGGTGCTGCACCAATCTTGAGGGGCCACGTGAAGGTATGGGCCAAATATTTGAATCTCGGGACTTTCAACTCTGGTAGCTCTTCCCGGCTTTTTCCTGCCTATAAAAAGGGGAGAAAAGGGGTCATGTTTGGTTATCCCCAAAGTGTCTTTCCCATTAGAGCTTCCGTGATGCTCATTTCTTTGCTGCTACAAGTGGGAGGATCAAGCTTTCCTCTCATGGGCTCCTTGCCGCCGGATAGCTAGGGCGACTGGGGAGCTGCCGAAGAATGGCTCGCCCTTAGGGGATGGGTCCCGGAGATCATATGGAGAGCGCACAAGGAGGGTGCGGGGATCACACGGAGAGCGCATAATAACTCTTCCAGTGTGACCTTTGCAGTTCCCCTTCGGAGACGCATGGTAGGAAGTGCACGCGGGCCTCCCATGACTTGAACTTCTCCTCCTTCCCCGATTCAGATTCCTGGGCTCGGCCGCCTGGGGAATCTTTTACCACACAGAAAGGGGGTGAAGGTGCGTTGCCCGCCGACTCCTTGTCCTTGAGACTTGGCGAGGCATGGTGGTACATACTCGGTTTGGGAGAGCGTTCCGACGCCAGGGTCCGCTGGCTTCCTGCTTGCTTGTCGAGGGGTTCCTCGGTTGGGTGGTCTGGGATGGCCATCCAAATATCTCGGTTGGGCCACCGAGATATTGCTACCATTTGAAGCCAGTCGCAACTATTGGTCCATGTCGTCCGGCTATTATCAGCCCGAACTGACTGGATGCGATTCGTCTGGCTCGACGATCGGATGCTGGAGCATCATAGATCGACTAGGCCTGCCTCGGAGCAGTTGCCCAAGTTTTGTATTTGCCTTTATTTTATGCATTTCAATGCTCTTGTAACGCCTATGAGGCATTTGTAACTGATCTCGTTCGGCAATAAAGAGAGTTATATTCTGTTTCTCAATCTCTATCTTTTCTTGTGCCGATCTTGTAGTCATTATTGTTTGTGGGGTATAAATACGTTCCGCTCGTCCTTAGACGAGGATCTCACGCCGTCCGAACTAATCGAGGTTCGTGTGTGGCAGTTCAGAGATCGTTCGGCGAAGCATGCTCCTTACTCTGGTCAGAAGCCTGACATTTTTGTGCTTCGCTTTTACCGAGGCTCGGTTTATCGTGGGTCGGCCTTGGCCAAAGTTCAAGGAATCTGCATTTTTTTTTTTCTCATCATGGTTCAGGGAACCTGTCACTCGGGTCGGCCGAGTTTCAAAGGTATTTGCCTTGGCCCTGCCAAGGTTCGGAGATTTTAGCTTGCTCGGCCTAGCCGAGGTTCGGAGATAACTGACTTGGCCTCGCCAAGGTTCGGAGATTCGATTCGCTCGGCCCAGTCGAGGTTCAGAGGATATTTTACTTGGCCCTGCCAAGGTTCGGAGATCTGTGGCTCGGCCCTGCCGAGGTTCGGAGAATATTTTACTTGGCCCTGCCAAGGTTCGGAGATCTGTTGCTCGGCCCTGCCGAGGTTCGGAGAAATATTTTACTTGGCCCTGCCAAGGTTCGGAGATTTGTTGCTCAGCCCTGCCGAGGTTCGGAGAAATATTTTACTTGGCCCTGCCAAGGTTCGGAGATTGTTGCTCGGCCCTGCCGAGGTTCGGAGAATATTTTACTTGGCCCTGCCAAGGTTCGGAGATTTGTTGCTCGGCCCTGCCGAGGTTCGGAGAATATTTTACTTGGCCCTGCCAAGGTTCGGAGATTCCTGTTCAAACAGACAGCTCGGTTGTGCCGAGGATTGGTAAGCAGTATCTGTTTCTTCCCGCAATTTATAGCAATATAGTGTATAGTGATTCACGCAACAGGTTTTGAGGAAACAGATAAGCAGGAATGTGTAGTGAGGCATGCGAAGGTGAATTCAGAGAGGACATACCCTATTGATAATATTTACGAAGGTTGTCCGCGTTCCAAGTCCGGGGAATGGGCTTCCCATCTAGATCCTGCAGCTTGTAGGTTCTTGGTCCAATAATCTCCGCTACCTGGTAAGGGCCCTCCCAGTTCGGCGCCAGCTTTCCTTGCTCCAGCAGTTTGGAAACAGAAGTCTTTCGGAGGACGAGGTCGTCGGGCAGGAAGGTCTTCCCTTTAACTCTGGAAGCGTGGTAACGGGCTACCCTCTGTTGATAGGCGGCCGTTCTGATCCGGGCCTTCTCTCTGATTTCTTCTATCAGGTCGAGGTTGGTGCGGAGTTGCTCGTCGCTAGCCTCTTCCGAGTAGCCTTCCACCCGTAATGATGGGAGGCCGACTTCCACGGGGATAACGGCCTCTGTGCCGAAAGCCATTCGGAATGGAGTTTCGTTGGTCGAGATTCTCGGGGTTGCGCGGTAGGCCCATAGGACATGATGTAGCTCATCTGCCCACCTGCCTTGGGCTCTGGAGAGGCGAGCTTTGATTCCCTGGAGGAGGGTTCTGTTGGTTACTTTGGCCGCTCCGTTGGCTTGTGGGTGCCCGACCGAAGTAAGGTGGTGACGGATTCCGTGTTCTTCACAGAACTGGCGAAACTTGGAGTTATCAAATTGTTTGCCGTTATCGGTGATTATAGTATGAGGGAGGCCGAATCGGCAAATGATGGACCTCCACACAAAGTCTCGGGCCCGTGCCTCGGTAATCTGCGCAACTGCTTCCGCTTCGACCCATTTGGTGAAGTAGTCGATGGCGACAAACAAGAATTTTTGCTGCCCTGTCACAAGCGGGAATGGGCTGAGGATGTCCATCCTCCATTTGGCAAAGGGCCAAGCGGAGGATATAGAAACTAGCTTGGCGGAGGGGAGTCTTTGGATGCTTGAATGTCTTTGGCAGGAGTCGCAGGCGCGGACTAGATCGTCCGCGTCTTTTTGCATGGTCGGCCAGTAGTAGCCTTGTCGTAGCACCTTGTGGCAGAGGGATCGGCTTCCCAAATGGTTGCCGCAAATCCCTTCATGTACCTCGCGCAGAGCGTAGTCCGCTTCTGATGGGCAAAGGCACCTAAGCAGTGGCATGGAAAATGACCGCTTGTACAGTTGGTTGTCAATCAACATGTAGTGGATGGCCTGCAGCTTCAGCTTCCTAGCCTCTCTTCGGTCGAACGGAAGCGACCCTTCTTTGAGATATTTGAAGATAGGGTCAAACCAAGATGGCTCGGCCTCAACTTGCATTACTCGGTCGGCTTCCGTGATGCTCGGCTTTTCCAGAGTCTCCAGGTGGAACTTTTGTTCGGCATCCATCGTCTCCGTGGTTGCCAGTCGGGAGAGTAGGTCGGCACGAGCGTTCTCAGATCTGGGAATCTGAATAATTTCAAATTCGGAAAAATGGGGAAGCAAGCTACGCACCTCCCGGAGGTATCGAATCATGTTCGGCTCCCGAGCTTCGAATTCTCCCCGAACATGGCCGGCTACCAGCTGAGAGTCGGTGAAGGCGTTGAGTTTTTCCACCTTCAGATTGTGGGCGATCCGAAGACCGGCCAACAGAGCTTCGTACTCGGCTTCGTTGTTGGAAGCTGGGAAGGAGAATCGAACGCCATACTCGAAGGTTATCCCCTCAGGACTAGTAAGAACTAGACCCGCACCGGAGTGATGGGCATTGGACCACCCGTCGACGTGGAGGAGCCACCGGGCTCCAGACTTCGGCTCTTCAAGGGAGTCTAGGGCAGAACCGTCCTCCGGGATGGTACATTCGAGGAGGAAGTCGGCCAATACTTGGGCTTTGATGGCTGGGCAAGGCTGAAAATGTATGTCGTGCTCACTTAGCTCGACGGCCCATTTGGTCATTCTCCTCGATGTTTCCGGACGGTGGACCACCGCCTTGATGTGTCAGTCAGGACCGTTACGAAGTGTGCTTGGAAATATGGTCGTAGCTTTCGAACTGAGGTGATTAAGGCTAGCACCACCTTTTCAATCCTGCTGTACCTTGTCTCCGCATCGCGGAGCAACCTGCTCACATAATAGATCGGCTTCTGGACTTTACCTTCTTCTTTGACTAGCACCGAACAAACCGCATTCTCCGAGACAGCCAGGTATAAAATAAGGTCTCTCCTGGGGTTGGACTGCTGAGGAGCGGGGGCGAGCCGAGGTACTTCTTGAGATCTTGGAATGACCTTTGGCACTCGGGAGTCCACAGGAAGTTTTGGCCGATCGAAGAGTTTTGAAGAAGGGAAGGCATCTCTCGGCCGACCGCGCCACAAAGCGGTTAAGGGCCGCTATCCTTCCGGTTAGGCGCTGGACCTCTTTCACAGATGCAGGGGGCGCCATTTGTTGGAGAGCTTGAATCTTCTGGGGGTTGACTTCGATACCTCGCTGGGAGACCATGAAGCCAAGGAACTTTCCCGAGTTGACACCGAAGGCGCACTTGGTCGGGTTGAGTTTCATCCCATATTTGCGCAACGTTGCAAAGCTCTCTGAGAGGTCCTCAATATGCCGTGGCGCTTCCTTGCTTTTGACCAGCATGTCGTCCACGTACACCTCCATATTCCGGCCGATCTGCTTTTTGAACACCTTGTTGACCAGCCGCTGGTAGGTTGCCCCTGCATTCTTAAGACCAAAAGGCATAACTCGGTAACAGTAGGTACCTCGATCGGTTATGAAGGCGGTATTTTCTTCATCTTCGGGGGCCATCTGGATCTGATTGTAGCCGGAATAGGCGTCCATGAATGACAGCATCTGGTGGCCTGAGATGGCGTCCACGAGCTGATCGATCCGGGGGGGGGAAGCTGTCCTTCGGGCAGGCTTTGTTGAGATCGGTGAAGTCGATACAGATCCTCCATTTGCCGTTCGACTTTTTCACCATGACGACATTTGATAGCCAGTTTGGGTAATTTACCTCTCGGATGAAATTGGCCTTTATGAGTTTGTCGACCTCTTCTTCAATGGCTTTTTGCCGTTCCGGGACAAAGCTCCTCTTCTTTTGCTTAACAGGCCTGTGCATCTCGTCCACATTGAGATGGTGGACGAGGACCTCGGGGTTGATTCCTGGCATGTCGGAGGCGGTCCAGGCGAAGATGTCGGCATTGCTATGGAGGAATCTGATCAACTTGAGGCGAGACTCTCCTTTGAGTAGCGACCCGATCCTTGCGGTTCGGTTGGGCTGAGCTTCGTCCAATGGTACTTCCTCCAATTCCTCTGCTGGTTCTCCCCGTTGTTCGGCGAAGTCCTCGCGAGCGTCTAGCCCGTTAACTTCGGGCATTCTAGACTGAAGGCTCGTAACGAAACATTGCCGAGCCATGGCCTGACTTCCCCGAACCACTTCAATTCCTCGCTCGGTGGGGAACTTCATAGACAGATGCGGGATAGAGACGACTGTCTTGAGGGACATCAAGCCAGGCTTGCCGAATATGGCGTTGTACGGGGATCTGAGGTCGGTCACTAGGAAATCGGTCTGTACAATGGTCACGAGGGGCTAGGTTCCCGCGCGGACCGTCAGGGTGACGATTCCTTCCGGGATGATGACGTCGCCGGTGAATCCCATTAGAGCGGAATCCATGGCTCGAAGGTTTTCCATGAGCAATTTCATCCTGGCAAACACACCGAGGTACAAAACATTTACCGAGCTTCCACTATCAATGAGGATTCGGCTTACATCATAATCGTTCAAATTAAGGGATACAACTAGTGCATCGTCGTGGGGAAGTTGTATTCCCAGAAGATCGTCGTCGGAGAAGGAGAGTTCACCCATCCTTGCCTTTTTTGGCGCCGGTTCTTCACCGCCGCCCCTGGGGCTCGATCCGCCGGCCTCTTCAATCATGTTGATGTGGCCAATCACGGGCGGATTGGGCGGAGGAGGAAGTTGTGGGAGCTCAGGCTGGCGGTCACCTCCTTGTTGCTGCGGCTCGGGCGCCCTCCTGAACTGATCCAGCCGTCCCCGCTGAATCAGCCTCTCTATTTCATTCTTCAGTTGCCAGCATTCTTCAGTGTCATGGCCATGCTCCCTATGGTAGCGGCAGTACTTGACGGGATCTCTTCGGGTCGGGTTCCCTCGGAGAGGTACCGGCCGGGGAAGTTGGCACTCTATCTCCATAAGAATTTGCGCCCGGGGCACAGTCAGTGGAGTATAGCGATCGAATCGCCTGGGAGGACTCCGGGAGCGATTCCTTGGCGGCATCGGAGGGACTCTTTGGCGGCGAGGCGGACTTGGCCGCCGGGCAGGACGGTGCCTGTCAGGGACTTTGGGCTCTTGCTTCTTTGCGTGCTCAACGCGGGCGATCCTCCGTGATTCTTCGACCCTCGCATATTTGTCCGCAAGGGCCATCATATCAGATAGGCTGGGGGGGTAGCTGACCTCCATAGCCAGGTAGAAGTCGCTCTCCTTCGAAACTCCCCCCGCCAGAGCAGACATAGCCACCTCATGATTAAGGTGGTCCACCTCCAACATGGCCTTATTAAAACGGCCAAGGTAATTCCTCAGGGACTCCCCCTCTCTGCTTGACTTCGGAGAGGGAGTCGGATCTTCGTCGGTGGCGGCGACTGATGACGAACTGGCCGATGAAAAGGTGGCTCAGCTCGTCGAAAGAATCAATGGAACCTGGCTTCAACGCATTGAACCAGGTTCGGGCGGATCCTCTGAGGGTGGATGGGAAGGCGCGGCAGAGGACCGCATCTGATGCTCCGTGGAACATCATTATTGACCGAAAGCTACTGAGATGGTCGTCCGGGTCAGTGGAGCCGTGATAGGGCTCGACGGCTGGTAGTTTGACATGGGAGGGAATCACTTCCTCCATGATCCCCTTAGAGAAAGGGATGCCCTGCTCCGCCTTGGGCTGGGACAATGGGTCTGCTTGGCGGCGTCCAGCTCCTGACGCATCTCCTGGATCTGACGGCGGATCTCCTCTTCACCGGTGAGAGGAGGAGCTGGGCGTGAGAATCGCAAGGATGGCGTGGAATCATGGTGAGATGTTGCCGGGGAGAGGGAGCGGGCTCGCCGAGATCTGAGAGGATCTCTATCACAACCGGCTCGCGGAACTGGCTTGTCCCCCCTGGGCTGATATGAGGGATCCGCAGACCCATGGAAATCAGAGGAGGAGGCCGTCGGCGAAGAAGGAATCGCCGCCTCCTTCTGGGGATGCGAAGCAGGAGGAGCTGCAAGGCGCTCCTGAACCAGGTGGGTAAGGGCCTGGACTTGCTGGATCAGCGTAGCGAACTAGTCCTGGGTCACCGGGATGGCAGGCGGCGACGGAGTCTCGACAGGTGGGGGTTGTGGCGCTGTGGCGCCAGTCGGATCAGGCCTCTGGGAGGCGACCTGATCTTGGGCATCAGAGGTTGCTCTCCTCCGATTGGCCATTGGAGAGGTTCTTCTCCGGATTGAGATCCTTGTCTCCTTTCTTCAAGTTTTAATGGGACTTGAGACCCTTCCTCTAGCGCCAATCTGTTGCCGCCGGGATCCGTCCTCCGACTTGGGCGTGGTCGGTCTCCAGGAAGAGGGGGGCGGACCTGCAAAAAGAAGCCCACACGCGGGGGGACGCTGGGGGTGGTCCTCCGCGGAAGGCCCTCCGACGCTCAAGTCAGTGGAGAAGAAATTGGCGATCAACCAGACAGTGGGGAGGTGGATCTCTCCGGGAGACCTCTCCGGGGGCGGACAATCGGAAGCTCCAGAGGGCAGGAGCACCGACGAGCTGCTCGAGAGAGCAGGGAGGCGCGCGTGGAAGAGGCGCATGCCTGTGCCCAGGAAGAGAGTGCGTCCAGAGTTGCGTACCTGAGGGAATCTGTGAGTTTGATATTTATAGACTGTCACTTGGGTCTTGAGCGCCTTCTGGAAGGTTCGGAGGTTGTTACGATACGGAGACGGACAGAATCAGGCCGTTGTGGGGCCGTTAGAATCCGTACCCTGTTTGTTCAGAGATCGACAGCTGGGAGAGCTCCTTGATGTCTCGAGATCTGGTTGAGTAGGCATGGGGCGGTTACGATAGGCTTTAGGCCACGTCCCGACATGATTCCTTATCTGGGATGCCGTTCTGGTAGGCTCGGGCTCTTCCGCGTCAGGTTCCGCGGAGGTAAGTGTTAGGTTGCGGATCGGAAATGAAGCCGAGCTACGGAGGCCCGGAAGGAGCCGAGCTATGGAAGCCCGGAGGGGCCGAGCTATGGAAGTCCGGAGGGCCGAGCTATGAAAACCCGGAGGGCCGAGCTATGGAAGCCCGGAAGGGCCGAGCTATGGAAGCCCGGAAGGGCCGAGCTACGGAAGCCCGGAAGGGCCGAGCTAGGGAAGCCTGGAGGGCCGAGCTACGGAAGCCCGGGAGGGGCCGAGCTAGGGAAGCCCGGAAGGACCGAGCTACGGAAGCCCGGAAGGGGCGAGCTACGGAAGCCCGGAAGGGTCGAGCTATGGAAGCCCGGAGGGCCGAGCTACGGAAGCCCGGAGGGGCCGAGCTACGGAAGCCCGGAAGGGCCGAGCTACGGAAGCCCGGGAGGGGCGAGCTACGGAAGCCCGGAGGGGCCGAAGGGAGGAGGTTAGCCTTAACCGCCTCGCACGGATATTAATGTAATGACGATTTTACCTCTCAACAAGTATGGAATATATTTCTATTATGGCTTAAACAATTGAATTTAAAAGTTTAAATTATAAACTACTAGATTATTAAATTTATAAAAATAATATTTTTATTTATTATTATAGATTATATATAGTTTGATCATTGATTTATTAGTTAGATCATTAAATCATTGGCCCAACTCCTCGGATTAATGCGGTCTGGCTTCAGCTCTTGGCTATTATTGGTAAATTCCGGGGGAACAATTGATACAAATATTGCCCTTCGACCGGTCAACGACAGCTTGCCTTCCGTCCCGCGTTGAATGGCGAGGCAAACTGTAAATTCTAATATAACATGATGTGACCTATGTAATTTAGTTCTCAAACTACAATCCAATATTTATTTTAATTTTTTATTTTTACATTATTAAATTTATTTTAATATTATGCTTTTAATATTTTATGGTTTTAAATTAATTAAAATTGATATAATAACTGTTATATCATTTGATACTAATAAATAAACTGATTGATAAGATGATATATATATATATATATATATATATTAATTTTAATTAACCCTAAATAACGAAATATTAGAAATATAATATTTTAAAAATATAAAAAAATTAAATTATAATTATGAAAATTTTATGATCAAATAAATTTTGAATAAAAATTTAAAAATTAAAAAGTATATTTTAACCTTTAGAGTTTTAACATTGTTATTTATTAAGCAATCAAACTAAACCAATGTAATAGATCGGGCATAATTTATGCTAAACCTAAACATATACAATACTAATGATAATAAGGCCGTAATACTAAACGAGTTAGAATTAGCTGTATCATTTTTTTATTATTTTATCCGATTTTAACTTATATTTTCAGAATTTAAATGCATCTGGATCCAAATTTCTGAACTAAAACAATTTATTTGATTGTATTAAATTTGCATCCTGATAAGATGTTCCCACAGAAGGCTATGTTTACTTTATGCTAGGGTTGAATTGGAGCAGCTAATCCTGTACATAATATAATCACTTGAGCTTGAACTATTAAAATAGACATTGTTTCCAAAGATTGGATCTCACACTCAGGTTATTATAATCCACAGCAAAATCAAGTACACTCCACGAGACCAATCCATCCGAGTTAGAGCAGCACATATTAATATATTATATGTCTTAGAAATATTAGGCAAAGACGCGTGGCACGCCAGACTAAATCCGACGGTAGATAATTTGTGGGACCTTAATTAAAGTCGCCGTGGAGGGAAAGTAGTTGAACGAGCTGGGGCCCACGGCCGTGCTCCTCCGACCAACTCTGTCGCCTTGTCGTTGCGCGTTGTTGGTGGTTCGAGCACGCTCCTGCAAAGCACACCGCTAGTCGTTACTTTACTCCAATCGTTTGGATGGTACCTGCTATGTCTCCAGGTGTCCGCCCCAAAAGTGGAGGTTAATTTTGTCGCCCCATCATAGTAAATGCCATCTTTAGATCTTGGTCCACAGTTGGACCAGCAGCTACTCTACATAAATCCTAATTAATTAAAAAATATCATAAATTAAATACATTTTAAAATGTTTTAAAATCAAATTATTTTTAATTAATTTTTTAAATTAAAAATGAATCAATTAATTGTTTTAGTATATTGCATCAAATTGATACAAAAAAAAGTTTAATTTAATTAATCAGTGTATTTGTATCTACTTTTGATATCAATTTTCATACCAACTTTATGCTGTCAAATGGTAATCCAGCTATTTGTAATGAAAATAAATTATCTTCTATGCAGTTTAATTATTTAATTTAATTTATATTAATTTTTTAAAAATTATAAATTGAAACTGAAACAAATTTTTAGATTTCAAAAATTTAGAATGAGAGCAACTTAAGCGACGAGAAATACCAATTCAAATCAAATTAAAATTATAATTTAAGTTAAGTTAAATTTTATTTTAGTTAATTTTCTTACATATCCTTAAAAATTAACATCACTATATAAAATGCACTCACTTTTCACAAAACATTAGCACCAGGCATCTGGAATAATGCTGATAGCAACATAAATTATGTAGGGATATGCCATTTAAATTATACTTCTACTGAAAAAAAGAAATCTACTTTTAATTTTGAAATTAATAATTGATTACTTATAACAAAGATCTATACCATTGGCTAGTTATGTAATAGGTCATTAAAAATATTATAAATAAAAATCATCGGTTTCTAACTTGCATGCCGAAAATGAATAGTTTTTCTTATGCTAGCATACTGAAATATATGAAAAAGGGTTTAAATTAAAAAAATTTATCTTATTAATCATGATCCACATATTAGAATATATATGATTGAAGACCAATAAAAGTATTTACTATATAAAATAAAAATTATCGAAACATATAATTTTTGGGCCTCTAATCAATAGTTGAATCTTTTAGTTAGAAGCCCAATTATTAATCTTCAACCTAAGAGAAGTAGTCCATCTCAATTATTATAATCTAAAATAAAATATTTTTTGATTTTAAGTTAAATGGCAAAAATATTTGTAATTATAGTCATTACATTTCTCTTATTTCTTTTGTATATTAAAATAAAGGAAAAATAAACATTTGAATCATGCAATCATTAAACATATATATTTTTAAAAGAATATCCTTAAATGATGAATATCGTTCAAAATAGATTGATTATAAGTTTATATACATGAGCCTTATTAAAATAAAATACAGAATTTTTAGTCTCTACATATTCTTAACAATATAGACTTTGTTTTGATGCCAAATTATTAATTTTCAGCCTAAGAGGATAGTCCATCTTAATTAGTATAATCATAGAATAAGTTTGAGACTTTAACTCAAAATATAATACTGGTAATTATAGTTATTGCATTTCTCTTGTTTCTTTCTTATATTAAAATAAATATAAATGATTTAATTATAAAATATACATATTAAAAAAATCCTTAAAATGATGAATATTCTTGACATGGACCTTATTAAAGAATCTGCTTGTGGTTAGCATACATTAGATCAAATTTGCCCATATCCACTAATAGATTCTTTTTCCTTTTTGTGCGTGCGCACAAATATCTTCTACCATGAACCTTTAAATTACAACATAAGAGATAGAAATGAACCTTTAAATTACACCATCAGAGATTGAAACAAGAGATCCTCTGTATTTTAATGGTCTGAAGGTCTCAATTGTCAAAAATATAGTTAATGCTAAAGCAATAATAATCAAACAAAACTTGGGTACAGTTTGCCACTCTATATTACAAGTGATATATGTATAATTTTATATTCTATCAGAGGCTTAGATTTTATTAAAAAACCAATGACACATATAACTGTAATAGTTGCATAGTGTCACTTAAGTTAAAAAAAGATTTGACGGGAAACATGCAACAGATTATACCTAAATTTCATCGATAATGATATAGACAAGATGATTAAAGTAATTGATGTGGCTAATGTAGCCACAAGGATAATTTTGGTAAAATCAAAATATGGGTACGCCCCGATATCTTCAAGCCCGCCGAGTCGGCCCCGACCATTTCTGATCGGCCCTTCTCGGCCCAGGCACCTCCAAGGCCACCGAGTCGGCCTCAACCATTCCTGGTCGGCCCTTCTCGGCCCCAGCACCTCCAAGCTCGCCAAGTCGGCCCCGACCCTTCCTGATCGGCCCTTCTCGGTCCCGGGATCTCCAAGCCCTCCGAGTCAGCCCCGACCATTCCTGGTTGGCCATTCTCGGCCCCGGCACCTCCAAGCCCACCGAGTCGGCCCCGACCATTCCTAGTCGGCCCTTCTCGGCCCAGGCACCTCCAAGCCCATCGAGTCGGCCCCAACCATTCCTAGTCGGCCCTTCTCGGCCCCGGCACCTCCAAGCTCGCCGAGTCGGCCCCGACCCTTCCTGGTCGGCCCTTCTCGACCCCGGCATCTCCAAGCCCCTTCTCGGCCCCGGCACCTCCAAGTTCGCCGAGTCGGCCCCGACCCTTCTTGGTCGGCCCTTCTCGGCCCCGGCATCTCCAAGCCCGCCGAGTCGGCCCCGGCCATTCCTGGTCAGCCCTTCTCGGCCCCGGCACCTCCAAGCTCACCGAGTCGGCCCCGACCCTTCCTGGTCGGCCCTTCTCGGCTCCGGCATCTCCAAGCCCGCCGAGTCGGCCCCGACCATTCCTGGTCAGCCCTTCTCGGCCCCGGCACCTCCAAGCCCGCCGAGTCGGCCCCGACCATTTCTGGTCGGCCCTTCTCGGCCCCCGGCGTCTCCAGGATCACCGAGTCGGCCCTGCCCTGGCATGTCCTAGTCGGCAAGGTCGGCCCCGGCCACTCCTGGCCGACCCAGATAAGCTTTGGCTCCCCCAAGAGAGTCGAGACTTTCCGGTTTCCTCCAAATCTGCCCCAACACGGCCCTGGTAGCTCAGGATGCTACCTCTCTGACCTGCACCGCCTAACAACGCCAGATCCAACTACCCACTGGCCACGCTGCTGATGGGACTGGACCCAACTACCCAATAGCCCCGCTAGCTGATGGGACTTAGCCCACCAACCGCCACTTTCTCCCTTTCCGATGAGATATGACCCATCAACCAACACAGATTCACGCAACTCCCAAGAACTCAGTGGACATTCCTTCCTCACGGAATCCCATGTGATCATGCCAGGGTCAACCCCTATAAAAAGATGAATCCACTCAGCAAACAGGTATATGCGATAATCCCCAAAAAAATCGCTATCTTAAGACCCAGAGAGGAATCCCCCCTCCGCTGGAGCACCCTTTCATCTAAAAAGAGCTCATTCGAGCTCCTCTTCTGCTGTGACCTCAATTGCTAACTTGGACATCGGAGGGTCCCATCAGAGAATCCTCTCTGGTCCTGGACTTCTTTGCAGGCAATCTGGTGAAGCGAAGCCTCATGAATCCATCCGTTCCCGACGTTCAGGATCAGTGATTGGGCGTCATCAGATTGGCGCGCCAGGAAGGGGGCAAAGTTGGTGTAGAACGCAGCAAGTATCTCATGGCTTCCCTGTGCTACATCTGGCCAAACTCTACTCCCCCTCTCTCTCTCTTTAGAACTATGGTGGTGACACAAGCTCAGAATGCTTCCATCAGCTGTCCAACGGGCCTTCCCCGCCAGTTAGGCAGCAGGAGGCCAACCCCCCTACTGCCGATCCTCCAGTCACCTGCCCACCACCGAATGCAGCCGCCCAAACAGCGGAGCAATTGGCGACCCTCTCCCAGCAAGTCCAAACTCTCACTGCTATGGTCCACGGGCTCCAACAGCAGTAGTCCGTGGCCACCCAGCACCAAACTGCTCCCCCCGTCAGTCAGCAATCGGTGAGGAAAGGTTCTCCAAGGCGGGAGGCTGGTCGGCAGGAGGCCGGTCATCGCCCAGCTTTCCCAAGGAAATCTCGCCGCGAGCCCTCCAAGCGGCCGCGGTCCCCTGATCATGGCCCTAGCAAAATCCCTTCGGGGCTACGTCATCAAGAGGAGCCAAAGCAGAAGCCCCGACTCCCGTCTCCCTCTTTGTCTTCTTCATCTTCTTCTTCCTCCTCGAGCCATCTCGGAGGGCCCCAACAATCAGCCGACAGGCGGAGGAGCACTTGGAGGAGTACAACCAATGGCTGGACGAGCTAGCCAGAAAAATCAATCATCAGCCGGAGGAAGAGTTCGACACCCGTCCTCCTTACACCTGCCGAATATTGAAGGAGCCTGTCCCCTCTAAGTTTCGATTCCCCTAGGTGGACCCGTACGATGGTACGACATATCCTCTCGACCATCTCGAGAGTTATAAAGCAATGATGCAGGTTCAAGGTGCTTCAGATGCCCTTCTCTGCAAGGCCTTTCCCGCTACTCTGCGGAAGGCCGCTCGCGCGTGGCATTCGCGCTTGTCCCCTCACAGCATCGACTCCTTCCGAGAGCTGGAGAAGGCTTTCCTGGCACATTTCGACGCCTGCCGATGAATTCCAAGGGTGGCGGACAGCCTCTTCTCCATACGTCAGAAGGAGGGAGAGTCGCTGCGGGACTTCGTGTCTCGGTTCAAAGTTGCCGCCCTCGAGGTCTACCATTTCGATGATGCGGTAGCGACGCTGGCGTTGAAGCGAGGACTCCTCCCGTCTCGCTTCACCTTTTCTTTGGATAAGAAGCCCCTGGGCTCTTATTCTGACCTCCTCCTCCGGGCTCAAAAGTACATCCATGCGGATGAAGCGACTTCACCCGCCGAGAATCTTTAAGGAGCTCCAGCCACAAGCCCGCTCGTCCTGAACCAAGCGGACCCCTCGACACCGCGAGCTGACCCGCCTCGCCGACCCGACAACATGCGTAGAAGCCTGTCCCCGACGAGAGAAAGCTCACACCTCTCATTGCCCCTCGATCTCACATTCTGATGGAGATCGAAGGTGAGCCTTACCTCCAGTGCCCTTCTCCCATGAAGAAAGTCCTCCCCTCGACAAAAGTCGCTACTACCGATTTCACCGGGACTATGGCCATGACACTGATAGCTGCTATAGCTTGAAGCGGGCCATCGAGGAGCTCATTCAGCAGGGGTACCTCGGCAAATATGTGCAGAAGGCGCAGCAGCCACTGCGACCCTCATGGGGCCTCCGCCTGTTCAGGCCCCGGTCGACAATGCCCCCACAGAGCGGACGGTCGGAATGGTGTCCTGGGGATCAACCACCGCATCTAAGCGGCCGAGGGGGGAGGAGGCGCCGAGTAATGTAATTCCTGGGGGGGGATCTGCTGTCATAGATAATGTAAACAATGAAGGCGTCGTCATCTCTATGACGATCGCCAAGCACCCTGTAAAGAGGATATTAGTTGATAGTGGCAGCTCAGTTGATATCCTTACCTACGACGCTTTTGTTCGGATGGGATTATCTTTGGACTCCTTCAGCCTGTGGCGACCCCTTTGGTCGGTTTTATGGAGACTCCATGAGGGTTGAAGGTGAAATACCTTTGCTTGTGATAGCCGGAACGCCGCCATGTCAAAGCACAGTAATTATGAAATTCCTGGTTGTGAGGGTTCCCTTGGCGTATAACGCCATTCTGGGGCGTCCAGGTTTGAACCTTTTGGACGTAGTTATTTTCACCCGGTGTCTATTAGTGCAGTTCCCCACAGGCGGAGGAGTCGGGGAGATGCGCGGTGAGGTCAGCCCAGTCCTGCCCTATTATCATGCGGCATCAAGTCCTCTGGAAGCTAAACCAACCTTTGAAGCATCCGACCCTAGAGACTCTAACAAGGGAGGAGAGCCAGCTGAACATCTTTTGACCTTCCCTCTTGGAGATGACCCGGCAAGAACCGTCCGTGTCGGCAGACTCTTTCCTCCAGAGGACCGGGAGCACCTCTTAGCCTTTTTGCGGGCTAATTCAGATGTCTTCGCCTGGTCAGCGTCTGATATGCCCGGCATCCCTCCGGAAGTGATCACCCACAAGCTCAACATTGACCCGCGGCACCGTCAATCCGCCAGAAGAAGAGAAGCTTTGCTCCTGATCAACAAAAGGCTATTGACGAGGAAGTCAACAAGCTACTCAGTGCCGGCCACATCCGGGAGGCACACTACCCCAGTTGGTTGGCCAATGTGGTCATGGTGCGTAAGGCAAATGAGAGCTGGAGGATTTGCATAGATTTCACCGACCTCAACAAGGCGTGTCCAAAAGATAGCTTTCCCTGCCAAGGATTGATCAGCTGGTAGATTCCACCTCCAGGCACGAACTCCTCAGCTTCATGGACGCCTTCTCAGGATACAATCAGATAAGGATGGACCCCAACGACAAAGAGCACACCTCCTTCATGATGGAAAAGGACATTTATTGCTACAAAGTGATGCCTTTTAGCCTCAAGAACATGGGGGCAACTTACCAAAGGTTGATGAACAGAGTGTTCCAGGACCAGCTAGGCCGAAATATGAAAGTCTACGTAGACGACATGCTGACAAAGAGTACCCACGCCTCTGATCACGTCTCGATTTAGAGGAGACCTTCAACAACCTCCGTGTTTCCAAGTTAAGCTAAACCCCAAGAAATGTGCTTTTGGGGTCACGGCAGGCAAGTTCCTGGGCTTCATAGTGACCCAGCGGGGGATCGAGGCGAACCCAGAGAAGATCAGCGCCATACTTGACATGAGGCCACCGTCCAGCAAGAAGGAAGTGCAGCGATTAACTGGAGGATAGCGGCTCTAAGTCGTTTCCTCTCCAAATTAGCCGAGAGATGCTTGCCCTTCTTCAAGGCCTTGCGGAAGATGAATAGCTTCGAGTGGACTGACGATTGCCAGAGGGCCTTCGATGGGTTGAAGGCGTTTCTGTCCTCCCCTCCGCTCCTATCCAAGCCAAGAGACGGAGAAAGTCTTTTTCTCTACTTAGCCGCTTCTTCGGAAGCCGTTAGTTCAGTTTTGGTGCGTCTCAACACTGATGGAACTCAAAGGCCTATCTACTATGTGAGTAAGGTCCTCCATGACGCAGAAGTCAGGTACTCCAAAGTGGAAAAGGTTATCTTTGCCCTGATAGTCTCCGCTCGGTATCTCGCCCGTATTTTAAGCCCATCTATTGTGGTGCTCACGGATCAACCCCTGCGAGCCATCTTGGCTCGTCCGGATACCTCAGGCCGACTCGCCAAGTGGGCCATCAAGCTGGAAGAGTTCGACCTCTCTTTTCAGGCTCGACCGGCTCTGAAATCTCAAGTTTTGGCTGACTTCCTAGTTGAATGCACATAGGCAGAGGAGATGACCGAAGAGGTTACCAAGGAACAGTGCGAGCCGAGCCAGGCGAAGATGGGGAAACTTGGATCCTTCATGTGGACGACGCATCGAACTCTCAAGGAAGCGGCGCCGGCCTCATTCTCGCCGGACCAGGCGGAGAGAGAACAAAATGCGCCTGCGGTTTCTATTCGAAGCCACCAACAATCAAGCTGAGTACGAGGCCTGCTGGCCGGGCTAAGGCTAGCCAGGAGTTTGGAATAAGGCATCTCAGAGCTTTCACGGGCTCGCAACTCATCTCCGGGCAAATCAATAGGGAGTACGAGGCACGTGACCCCGCTATGACTCAATACTTGGGCAAGGTTTGGCTCCTGACCTCCTCGCTGGCTTACTTCAATATCAGTTATATCCCATGAAGTGAAAATGCCAAGGCCGACATCCTCTCTCGTCTGGCCACCTCTGTCGGCGGTATGGCAAGGGATGTTTACATTGAATATTTGGAAAGACCCAGTATAGAGGATAGCGAGGAAATCCTCCCGCTCACCCAAGAGCCCACATGGATGGACGCCTACGTTCGTTACCTCACTGATGGCACACTCCCTGATGACTGCAACGAAGCCAGGTTGCTCAAATGAAAGCCTCAAATTCATTCTCCTCGATGGGCGTCTATACAGAAGATCATTCTCCTATCCCCTGCTCAAGTGCGTGGGACCCGCCGACGCCGACTACATCCTCAGAGAAATCCACGAGGGCATCTATGGAAACCATCTGGGGGCAGATCCTTAGCCCAAAAGGCCCTCCGCCAGGGATATTTTTGGCTCACTATGAGGGAGGATGTGGCTAAATTAGTTCAGAAATGCGATGGTTGCCAGCGCCATGCACACATCCAACATCAACCATCTACCCCGATGAACCCGCTCTCGGCTCCATGGCCCTTCGCCCGTGGGGAATGGACATTCTCGGGCCATTCTCCCCAGCTTCTGGCAGCGGAGGTTCTTGCTAGTCGCCATTAATTACTTCACCAAATGGGTCGAGGTCGAAGCGTTAGCCAAGATCACTGAAGGCAAAGTCAAAGCTTTCTTTTGAAAGTCAATCATATGCCGCTTTGGCCTGCCTCACACCCTTGTCATGGACAACGGCCGCCAATTCAACAACGAAGCATTCAAAGTCTTCTGCGACGAGCTAGGCATTCATCACCGATTCACCTCCGTTGGCCACCCCCAAACCAACGGGAGGCTGAGGTTATGAACCGCACCATCCTTAGAGGACTCAGAACCAGGTTGGATGGGTCCAAAGGTCGTTGGGTGGAGGAGCTCCCCAGCGTGATATGGGCCTATCACACGACCCCAGAGCCCCGACGGGCGAGACTCCCTTCAGTCTCGCCTTCGGATCCGAAGCCGTCGTTCCTGTCGAGATTGGACTACCCAGTCTATGCGTGGAGTCCTTCAGTGAAGAAAACAACTCCGCGCTGATTCGGGCTAATTTGGACTTCATCAACGAGGCGCATGATCGGGCGAGGCTACGCATGGTGACTTTCCATCAGTGAGCGGCCAGGTACTACAATGCTCGAGTTCATCTTAAGGTCTTTCACCGTGGAGATTTGGTTTTGAGAAAAGCCGAAGTTTCAAAGCTACTGAGGGGGGCAAACTATCCCCCAACTGGGAGGGCCCTTATCGCATCGCCGAGGCACTCCACCAGGGGGCATACAAATTAGAAGAGCTCGACGGACAACCCATTCCACGCACCTGGAATGCGGATAACCTTCACCAATATTACCAATAATGTATTCCCCTAGGGCATGAGCAATAAAGGGGGTCCCTTCTGACGTAACAGCCTACTCTCCCTTGCCTCCAAGGACCAAATCTCTCAAAAGGAGCTCGTCGGCATCGCGGCTAACGGACACCACTCGGCCCCGGCACGGCGGTGCCCCCAAGTCGGTTAAGACCCTAGCAGCTCTGTACCGATCGAGTCACCCTTCAGGCGGCACACAAACCCTAAAGCGGTTCAAAAGGAGCTCGTCGGCATCGCGGCTAACGGGACACCACTCGGCCCCGGCACGGCGGTGCCCCCGAGTCGGTTAAGACCCTAGCAACTCTGTACCCGATCGAGTCGCCCTTCAGGCGGCACACAAACCCCTGAAGCGGTTCAAAAGAAGCTCGCCGGCATCACGGCTAACGGGACACCACTCGGCCTCGGCATGGCGGTGCCCCGAGTCGGTTAAGACCCTAGCAGCTCCATACCCGGTCGAGTCGCCCTTCAGCGGCACACAAACCCCTGAAGCGATTCAAAAGGAGCTCATCGGCATTGCGCTAACGGGACACCACTCGGCTCCGGCACGGCGGTGCCCCCGAGTCGGTTAAGACCCTAGAATCTCTTACCCGGTCGAGTGCCCTTCAGGCGGCATACAAACCCCTGAAGCGTTCAAAAGGGGCTCGCCGGCATCGTGGCTAATGGGACACCACTCGGCCCCGGCACGGCGGTGCCCCCGAGTTGGTTAAGACCCTAGCAGCTTGTACCCAGTCGAGTCGCCCTTTAGGCAGCACACAAACCCCTGAAGAGTTCAAAAGGAGCTCGCCGGCATCGCGGCTAACGGGACACCACTTGGCCCCAGCACGGCGGTGCCCCCCAAGTCAGTTAAGACCCTAGCAGCTCCGTACCCTATCGAGTTGCCCTTCAGGCGGCACACAAACCCCTGAAGCGGTTCAAAAGGAGCTCGCCAGCATCGCGACTAACGGGACACCACTCGGCCCCAGCATGGCGGTGCCCCCGAGTCGGTTAAGACCCTAGCAGCTCCGTACCCGATCGAGTCACCCTTTAGGCAGCACACAAACCCCTGAAGCTGTTCAAAAGGAGCTCGCCGGCATCGTGCCTAATGGGACACCACTCGGCCCAGTACGGCGGTGCCCCCGAGTCGGTTAAGGCCCTAGCAGCTCGTACCCGATTGAGTTACCCTTCAGGCAACATACAAACCCCTCACGATGGCAGAATCAACCTCAACCATCTCTGGTCAATCCAGCCGCCTCCAAAGTTAGGCTTGGCGTCAAGCCGCTCGGAGATCTTTCCAAGCCTTTGGGGACTCATGCGTAAGCAAGCCTTCTTGCAAACAGCCTGCAACAGTGCGAAACATCTTAAGTGACTGTTCATATGGCCGGCCTACATCCTAGAGGCACATTCGAGTATTGGCTAAGTTCGAGTCGCGGAACATCTTAGAAGATACTATATTCAGCTTCGACGTCGTCAGCGTATACGATTTGGCCACGAGAAGTAAGGCACAGTAAGGTGTTTTTCTCAGAAGAAGGAAGACGGGATGGATCGAAACACAAAGAAGTTAGGAGGAAAAGTCTTTTTCATTATCTAATTGAAGAAGGGTACAAAATTGGGCCTGAGGCCAGTTACGTACAATAAAGTAAAAGAAAAAGAAAAATAACTCAAGGCTCGCCGGGGCCGGGCTTTCCTTCGTCCTTTTTCTCCGCAGGCTCCTCGTCAGAATCCCCAGGTCGGATGTCTTCGAGTTCAGCAATGTCGATCTTGAGGGCCGCGGATACTCTGACCTTGCACATCTCGAAGCCCTGAATATAAGCATCGAGGCTGGCCTCGACGACTTCTTGCTTGAACTCCGGCGAGGCATTATAGTTGGAGACGGCCTGCCCGCCTCGGCTTCGGCCCGCTGCGCCCTGGCCTCGACCTCCCAGGCCTTGCTCTCGGCCTCTTCGGCGCGGGCACTGGCCTCGTCAGCATAGGCCACCGCCCCAGCCTTCTCCGAGCCCGCCTCTGTTGCCGCCTTCTCCACAGCGGCCGCTCTCTCTGCAGCCTCTGTCGCCGCCTTCTCCGCGGCGCCGCTCTCTCTGCCGTGATCGAGTCTCCTCCTCAACTCGTTGGAGCCGCCGAGTCAACTCTTCGTTCTGCGCCGCGGCGGCCCTCAATCTCTCTGAAGCCAACTCCATTTTGGCCTCGGCCGCGGAGGCCCGGCCGCTCTCAACTCCGGCCCGACTCTCCATCTCCCTCAGGCGACCGACCCAGCTCTCCTCGCGGGCCGAGGTTTCCTGATGAAGGCGAGCAAGGCTTTCAGCCTGCGCCATGCTCTCCTTCTTATACCTATCGGCCCGCACCAGGGCCTTGGTGATTGTGGTGGAAGAGTGGGCCAGGCCTCGCGAAGGCCCAGCACTCCAATGACCAACTGTAGCAGAGGAAGCATGTCAGCTGCGAGAAGAAGAAGAAATATGGAAAATGACAAGTGCTCAAAATTTACCTGGACAACAGAAACCATTACCATGTCCAGGAGCGCGGAGTGACTCATCCCTCGCGTCTCCTCTTCGAGCTCGGCAGTTCGGACCCCTGATAGGAGGCGGAAGGCCTGCGCGGCGTTCGCCATTGAACTGACCGGAGGAACCAGCCTCGTCTGCCCCACCTGTGGGCCTTCGGCTTGGGGGCGGGCCGGGCGTCGGGCCGATTGGCGGGATGAGCTCCCCGACTCACCCCTTTGCTTCTCGGTCGCCTCCGCCCCGTTCCGGGCCTCCATGGCGACCCGCTCCCCCTCACTGGCGGTTGGGGGAGCACCTTCTCTCTCCGGCTCGGTAGCGGCTGGAGGGCCAACAGCAACAGTGACCCGCCCCGCCTCGGGCACATCGGCGGCCGGAGCTTCTTCCTCTCCATCCAAAACCACCACCATCGTCTCGGTGGTGGCCGGATTTCCCCTTCTTCGATCTTGGCCCTCGCAGGCTTCCGGGCTGCCCTTACAACCGGCTTCTTCTCAGCCGGCTCCCCCGCGGGTGTCGGGGCTGTGGGGGCTGCCGGCCTTGCCGGCTCCCTTCCTTGGGGTTTCTTCACCGGCTGGATGACTCTCCAGTCGCCTGCCTTTTTTGCCTCAAGACGGCCTCAAAGTCGCTGGCGGAAACCCTCATTGCTGCACAAAAGTAACGAGCATCAGTAGCGGCATACAATAAATCGAAGGACGGACAGAAAAATTCAGGCGCCAAGCTCACCGGTCGACGGGGCTAACTTGGCTTCTACCAGGTTCTCCTCGGACAGGAGTTCCTTGTAATTGGGGATTTGACAGTTGGACAGTTGGGTGAATAACTCCCTATCCCTATCCCCTACGGTGGAATCTTCGTTGGAGCTGGTATCGGGCTCCCTCCAAGCGGCCTTAACCCCCTCGATGTGGGCAAAGAGAAATCTAGGTTTCCACCCCCTAATTTTGGATGGGAGGCCCAATGGGAAGGCTCTACCCGGCCTGGCGGTAAATGCCCACCAGCACCCTCACCTTGGCGGTGGAGCTTATAGAAAGCTCGGAACAGGGATAGCCCTGGGCGGGCCCCCTCGAAATGGCAAAGGATTACAAAGGCGCAGATGATCCGAATCGAGTTCGGAGTCAACTGTGCCGGCACTAACCTATACCTATCTAAGAGATTAAGGAAAAAAGGATGGAAAGGAAGGCACAGCCGCACCAGAAGAACTCCTCGTACAGAGCGACCTGGCCCGGATGGTCAGAGGTCACCCTGTCCTCGGCCCCGGCGCGGACAGGTCAATGAAGTCAGGGACATTGTATTTAGCTCTAAGGGTCTCTATGTCCTTAGAGGTCATGGTGAAAGCCACCCCAGCTGGACCCGCTGGATCGGAACTCACCGCCGGAGGAAGCGCCGGACGGCGAGAGGACAAGGGAACTGCCCTAATAGGAGGACCGGAGGTGATCGGGGGTCCTACTGCCCCCGATTCACCACGGATGACTACACCGCCCACCGACTGAGGCATTCGACTTCTAGCTACAGGGGCCTGGTCCTCACTGCTAGATTGGGAAGACTCTTCTACGGGTCTCTTGCCCTCCCTAATGGCACAACGGTCCATAGGTAAAAAAGGGATGAAACTAACCTGAGAGTTGGAAAGACTCAGGTCGCAGAAGAACTCAAAGAAGAAGAAAGCAGAAGAAAGCAATGGCAGCGTAAAAGTTTCTACAGGCCCTTGGGAGGTTTTTATAGCCCACGTCTCCAGCTAACGCCGCCCCAGATCCTGCCATCTGGCGCGCGCCCATTGCGTTGCAGGCTGCCAGCCGAAAATCTCGCCTGCGCCCGAGGCGTGCCGCCTCGATCCGCTCCAGAAGACGTGATCCCTGGCCAATCGCGGGCCATGGAAAACAGAGCGGCAATGATGCCCTTGCCTTTTTTCCCATCACCCAATGGGCTCCTTCTCCGTAGCGTCCGGCGCTAACGTCATCACCACCTAACGCATGATTACGGGAGATCTTCGAAGCGATGCTGCCTCGAAACAAAGCGCCAGCACATCAGCCCATTTAAAGCGCACTAAAGGAAGCAATCATTATTTTTGAATTTTCGCGCCCCTTTCGCCCAAAGGATTGCGGACGCGTGGCCCTTAGCGCTCAGGGGTGGGGGGCATCTGATGTGGCTAATGTAGCCACAAGGGTAATTTTGGTAAAATCAAAACATGGGTGCGCCCCGACATCCCAAGCCCGCCGAGTCGGCCCCGACCATTCCTGTCGGCCCTTCTCGGCCCAGGCACCTCCAAGCCCACCGAGTCGGCCCCGACCATTCCTGGTCGGCCCTTCTCGGCCCTGGCACCTCCAAGCTCGCCGAGTCGGCCCCGACCCTTCCTGGTCGGCCCTTCTTGGCCCCGGCATCTCCAAGCCCACCGAGTCGGCCCCGACCATTCCTGGTCGGCCCTTCTCGGCCCCGGCACCTCCAAGCCCACCGAGTCGGCCCCGACCATTCCTGTCGGCCCTTCTCGGCCCACCTCCAAGGAGTCGGCCCTGACCATTCCTGGTCGGCCCTTTTCGGCCCTGGCACCTCAAGCTTGCCGAGTCGGCCCCGACCCTTCCTGGTCGGCCCTTCTCGGCCCCGGCATCTCCAAGCCTGCCGAGTCGGCCCCGACCATTCCTGGTCGGCCCTTCTCGGCCCTGGCATCTCCAAGCCCGCCGAGTCGGCCCCGACTATTCCTGGTCAGCCCTTCTCGGCCCGGCACCTCCAAGCTCGCCGAGTCGGCCCCGATCCTTCCTGGTCGGCCCTTCTCGGCCCGGCATCTCCAAGCCCGCCGAGTCGACCCCGACCATTCCTGGTTAGCCCTTCTCGGCCCCGGCACCTCCAAGCCCGCCGAGTCGGCCCCGACCATTCCTGGTCACCCTTCTCGGCCCCTGGCGTCTCCAGGATCGCCGAGTCGGCCCCGCCCCGGCACGTCCTAGTCGGCAAGGTCGGCCCCGGCCACCCCTGGCCGACCCAGATAAGCTTCGGCTCCCCGGAGAGTCGAGACTTCCCGATTTCCTCCAAATCTGCCCCAACACGGCCCTGGTAGCTCGGGACGCTACCTCTCTGACCCGCGCTGCCTGACAACGCTAGATCCAACTACCCACTGGCCACGCTGCTGATGGGACTGGACCCAACTACCCAATAGCCCCGCTAGCTGATGGGACTTAGCCCACCAACCGCCGCTTTCTCCCTTTTCGATGAGACAGGACCCACCAACCAGCACAGATTCATGCAACTCCCAAGAACTCAGCGGGCATTCCTTCCTCACGGAATCTCACGTGATCATGCCAGGATCAACCCCTATAAAAAGGTGAATCCACTCATCAAACATGTATGTACGATAATCCCTGAAAAAATCGTATCTTAAGACCCAGAGAGGAATCCCCCTTCGCTGGAGTACCCTTTCATCTAAAAAGAGCTCATTCGAGCTCCTCTTTTGCTGTGACCTTAATTGCTAAATTGGGCGTCGGAGGGTCCCATCGGAGAATCCTCTCCGGTCTTGGGACTTCTTTGCAGGCAACCTGGTAAAGCGAAGCCTCGAGAATTCATCCGTTCCGACGTTCAGGATCAGTGATTGGGCGTCATCAGTAACGATCATCGTATTCCCAAATTAAAGGAACATTCACTTCGATGCAATTTGTAGGCCATATTTATTTAGTCAATATATTTTACTTGCCTACGAAGAAGATAGATTTATTTGATCAATATAATCCAAGAATACCTACCAAGAAGACCTACGAAGAAGATAATCACAAATAGGTTACTCCAAAGCTTGCTGTAGGAAAGTTCTTTTCATTAGGACAGGACGAAGACCCACCCAATTTATATATCAAAAGATAAATTATAAGAAAAAAGAAGAAACCAAACCAAAATTACAAAGCCAACATGGTGTCATCCAGCAACTAATGGGCATTTGCACTTGAGAAGTAATTCTACTCCAGCAATGAAAATCGCTGCTGATTTCTTTTTCTATAGAAAAAAAAAAACTTGGCTACGTTCAAATATGTTAAATTTAAATTAAAAAAAAAATAAAAAAATTTAAAAGATAAAAGCTTTACGGTTCATGTAAAATTAAAGAAAAAATAATTAAATTTTAAACTTGACTATATTCAAATATAACCAAATTTATCTTATTCATGTATATAGTCAAATCTAAATTCAAAACAAATCTCAAATATATATAAAAAATAAAGTAGCTTTATGATCCACGTAAATCCAAAGATAAAAAAGATGATCAAATTCTGAACTTATCTACATTCAAATTAACCAAATTTACCCCATATATGTTTATAAAATTATATATATATATATATATATATACACACATGCACATACATGCGTACATATACATACATACATAATATTTCAGATAAAGATGTAAAGCAGTAATGGAAAAACTAAAATGAGCACCTTCTTTCTTGTCACAATGCAGAAGTGACCATGCGCACAAGGGTCAAACATACAGGCCAAAAAGGAAAAAAAGAAATAAATGATTTCTTCAAGGAAAATCCAGCTCCAGTTCATTTTATTTCTCTCAAACTTGCATATTTTGTTCCATCAACCTTATTAAACGTAGCAGAAAGTCCCTTCGGGAAAAACAAAAAGTAAGAGATCACTCCGTTGAAAACTCAAACAGCATATTGTGCCTGTACTTTTCACCAGGCTGAACGACAACAGAGGGAAAGTTTGGTTGGTTGATGGCATTTGGGAATCCCTGGGTCTCCAAGCACAATCCTGCATGCTTTTCATATACAGCACCTCCTTTACCTGCAACACCATTGACATAGTTGGCAGTGTAGAACTGGACACCAGGTGCGTCAGCCCATAAGTTCAGGATTCTTGAACTCAGAGGATCCTTCACTTTAGCCACATGCTTTAATCCCAATTTCTCTTCTCCACAGCCCAGCACATAGTTATGATCATATCCAACAGAAACTTCATCAATTCTGCTGCCTACCCTTTTTTCTGTTGTGAAATCAAATGGGGTACCACTAACTGACATGATTTCCCCAGTGGGGATTGAATTCTCATCAACTGGGGTTATGTGAGAAGCCCATATTTGAATTGAATGCCCAAGCACGTTACCAGAGTTATGACCAGCTAAGTTCCAGTACGTGTGCTGTGCTAAGCTGATAGGAGTAGGCTTGTTTAGAGGCACAGCTTCCATCTCAAGTTTCAATGATGTGCTTGAAGGAAGAGAATATGTAGCCGTGACATCGACATCTCCAGGGTAACCTAGTTTCAGAAAAATTCAAGAACCATCTGTTCAGATTATGCAATTTTCTATAAAAATAATATTGTCTTTTCCTAAGAAAAATTAAAAAAGAAAAGAAAAGTGCTTTTTACCTTCCTCTCCATCTTTGCTATGATATTTAAAGGTGATTGATGGGGTTTTATCATTTTTATATTCTGCAACCTCCCACAGAACTTTGTTAAAACCTTTATTACCACCTGAAGATAATAAACCTCATTAATCACTCACTGCAAATGTTCGTTGTACAAGGATTGTTCCAAATAACCATATTCAGCAGGCTGTTAGACAATGAAATGCAATTTATCATGATAGCATGTAGCTGGAAATAATAATCAAGTCATGAATGACATAAGAAAATGGACTGTTTTAAGATGCATGAAGAGAAGAATGATATTTTTAAGTTAGTTCCTCATTTAACTCCCTTCGTGGTGCTACTGTACTTTTGGGTAGCACATCTCATACTCAAGTGACATACCCCAGTGTATCTTATTTCAACATCAAAATTTTCAGCTATGCAACTCATTCATAGACCATTTTGTTGAAGATTTATCAATCCTATGCCCCCTATGCCTCATTCCTGTTCTAGATCTAGTTTCATCATGGGCTTCTAACTAAGAATGCTTCTAGATACACAAGACAAACAAGATGTCACTGAGACACTTTCCTACATGTCTTAATCTCTTGTAAATGGTTTTAGTAGACTTAAACAGAAAGATCATGCTAAGTTCAAAAATCGCATAGCAGAAGCTTATTCTAGTATTTGGTTTGTAGGTCATTTCCAATCTCACATATCTATACGACATAAAGACATATATGGTATCTAATTTACTTAAGGCAGCTATTAGCAGTGGTAGCTATAAGCAACACAGTATTTCATTGTGAGCATGCAGTTCAGGCCTATCAATCCATAAGACTCTCCTGATTTGTAACAATAGTAACAACAAAGCTTTCTTTTAACTCAGAAATTTACAAGTACCATAGTTTCAACAATAATATGGTTTCAAGTCTCAATAGAATGTCTTGCGGAATGCCAAGATAGGTTGTCTCAAGCATTAGGATTGTCCCACTATCATCTTGGTGTCTCAATCAGTGCATCTTGAAACATTTACTCGTCTCAAGTGTCGGGATGGAATGGGATGGCAGCACATCCTATTCAATGAAAAAACCGGAACAATCCCATCCCACAGCATCTGAAATCTTCATCTTGATAATGTTTATACTCTTTTTTAGCACTAAAGATTTAACACTATTACAATCTTTATGGTCATGAGTTGTTAATTTTATAATATATTCACATCTATTATAATCTGATCAAATTTTTTCAAAGGTTACATTTGGAGGATTTGCTTTCCAAACCATGTTATTCTTCTTTCTTCGTCCAATACAACAATGTCCCAATCCCTTGTTGAGATTTTTTGGGTCTTCACTTGTTATGATGATAAAGTTGTAAAGAAAAAGAAGAGGTCATGAAGTGAAAAGGAAGAACTTGGAAAGTTCTGCAGAAAGGAGAACTCCACAGTTCTATGTGTGGGGTATTCAGGTTTTCCAAAACAAACCCAACTGCCTCGTCATAATACTATATAACTTTGCCCCCTAAGGCATCTACAAAATGATGATTTGGACATTAATCACAATGCAGCTTACTTTCCATGTAGTCGTGTGATTTAAGAATCAATTGGAGGTTGAAAACCGATGATGCAAACAATGCTTGGATCATACTGAAGAAATGAATCTTAGCTGTGAACAGCCACATTATGTAAAGTGCTAAAGCTACATTCCTGATTCCCAAAGAACAGGATTATGTAAAGTGCTAAAGAAGACACCTCTACATGAAGAGAGGTGCTTTTTTCATCAATTAAACTCTTTTTTCTTGCTGTGTTGGAAGCCTGGGCTGTTATTATTCAGCAGGTAAAGTAGACTTGTGTTTGAAGATTGTCATCCTTTGCTTAAGAAAGTATGGCCTAAAACCTTGTTTAGTTGAGATTTTAATCACCACATGATGATATCATTAAAAATTCACACACACACGCACGCACAACATACTCGGAGACAAGTGAACTTACCATGGAGGCTGTTTGGTCCATTGTTGATGGGCAGGGAAAATTCGGCCCCGTTAAGAGTAAACTTCCCTTGTTTGATTCTATTTGCAAACCGGCCAACGATGCAGCCAAAGTAAGGTGCATTAACCTTTCGATTATAAAGTGAAAGCATCAGATCATCACACTTATACCTCACTGAAGAAATTTAACAAACAGAAGTCATCCGCATCTCCTCCATATCATCAACAAGAGAAACAATATCAGGTCATGCATTTAGAACATAAGATGATCAGAAGCACGCAGAGAATTTTTTTTAAAAAGATTCCCGTAAATTGCAGAAAAATAGAAGCAATCGCCCAAGAGAATCCAAGGCATTCATTTAAAGGAAAAGGTGAAGTCTTGAGCGATGGGTATTTCGGTTCTACGAGGGAAACCAGGGGAAAAAGTATGATTTTTCCGGATATTTTAGAAAAAATCCAACAAAAGAGAACGAAATCCATCACCGTTCCTACACGACTATCTCAAATTATATTGAATTTATCCAGAGCACACATACGTGATACGACTCGAGGGAATCGAATCCGAGCACCACATCAGCGAGATTTCCTGAAACCCAAGAGGAGAAGAAGGAATTGGAACAGAGACCTAAGATCGGAATCGGATGAGAAGAAGAACGGAATCAAGTGGGGGTAATCATTACCGTGGGCATCAGGGACCAGGAGAGAAGTGATGGTGGCGCCCAAATTCGTTATCTTGACGGTGATGATGCCATTACTCAGTTCGAAGAGCTCCGCTTTGTTCTCCGCCGCCATTCGCCCGTCCTTCGACCGTCGCCGACGCCGTTACCCTTGTCTACCTTGAAGAGGATGCGAGGAGATGGAGATCACTTCGCCGCGTCCTCGTCTTATCGTGATCCAAGTGAGGGACCTTCCCGGGGCGGGCGAAGCTGGTGGGATGATATCGCGAAAAATCTTTGCTCAAACAAAAAGATATCCCGAACAATCCGATCGAATCGCATTCCGTCTATTTTTTTTAAAGAAAGTTAATATTGAGCATGTCTCGAAATTTTTTTTTGTATATTGAATAGAGATTAAAGTTTTTGACCTAACTTACGGGTGGGGTTTGTTGATGCTAAATCACCGTTCTCGAGCGTCCGCAAGTATTTGGTTACCTCTTTAGCGAGCTCGAAATCTTTCGGCGAGCTTCTTGTACCTGAAAGCCTGCAAAGAAGTTTTTCAACGGGACCGGAGATTCCAACAAGGCCCCTTCAATGCTCAAGTGGTAATAACCGTAAGCTTGAAGAAGCTCGAAAAAGAGAAGAAGAGAAAGGTTAAAGCTGTGCTTATATGAGCAAGAATGAACGTTTGGAAGTGTAGTAAGTCATCAGTTATCTTCGGGGATTCCTCTTACCCATTTTATTGATGCTTGGAGTCTGTGAGACTTGGGGCATGATCACTTGTCAGAGCATTTATGATGGTGGCAGCAATGGCAGGGCTTGCTTCTTAGTGGCATGTCAGAAGTGCAGGCCATGTCCCGTCAAATATGGGTGGCTGCATAGTTGATAGGTACTGCTTGGTTTGGACAGCTGTTGCAGGCTGCTACAAAGCATGGCCGACCATTACGGTGTTTGCCAGATGCATCCCCCATGCCATACGTCTGTTGCCTTGTGCGGATAGTGATGGGCGATAAAGTCAGGCATGTGGGCCCCATAGTGTAGCCATTGAGGCAGAAGATGATGCTTGGAGTTGAAGCCGGCTTTGTTCTTCATAGAGCATTGATTATAGAGTACGTGCATGGCACTGCTCATGCCCTTGGATGAGCTCCAGAGAAAGCTGTGGGTGAACACTTGCATGACACTATTCATGGCTAGGGGAATAGGCCGATCACTGTTCATGGCCGAGGGGAAGAGGCTGAGCACTGTTCATGGTCGAGCACTGTTCATGGCACTGTTCATGACTGAGGGAAAGAGGTCGAGCACTGTTCATGGCCGAGGGGAAGAGGCCGAGCACTATTTATGGCCGAGCACTGTTATGGCCATGAGCCGAGGTTCATGGCCGAGGGAAGAGGCCGAGCACTGTTCATGGCCGAGGGGAAGAGGCCGAGCACTGTTCATGGCCAAGGCCAAGGGGAAGAGGCTGAAGGGGGCTGTCTTCCGGAGGCCAAGGGCCGAGGGTCGAGGGCCGAGGGCCGAGGGGGTGTCTTGCGGAGGGCCGACTCCAGAAACGACTAGTCTGACCCTGGTGAGATTACCGTTGCCCATGGGGCTCATTGGCCCCATTAGATGCCCTCCACACTCCTAAGTTTGTGCGATCGCATGCCGTGCATCCACCAAGCAAAAGGAGTGTAGGAATTGTAATATCTTTCTTTTGCACTTGTCTCTGCACGCCAACTTTGGATAGTTTCTGTCTGCGTTGTGTGACTTATGACCATGTCTGCATGCTCTCTTGGGCTTCTATCTGCTCAAAGACTTTAAGTAATGTTGAAGGTAAATTGATTACCTTAGACTGGTTGGGAGCAGCCAGTAATCCTCTCCCGACGTAGGGTCTAGAAGTGGATGCCCGTTAACTGTGAGTTGAGGAGTTGGTTTCTCCTGACTTTGAGTTGACTTTGGGTCTTCTACTTTTGTCATAAATTTGGATGAGTGCCCATCAACTGTGAGCCAGGGAGTTGGCCTATCCCTACTGTGAGTTGACTTGGGGCTTCTTCTTGAATGGATGAAAGTGACTAGCAATATGTTGCAAGTGTATAATTTAAATAAAGGTATTACTCGATTGGCCACTGGCCGCTGAGATAGAGTTGAAGCCGTTGAGGCTGAAATGAAGCTGTTGAGACTATGATGATGTCGTTGAGGCTATGACAAAGCCACTGAGGCAAAGTTGAGGTCGTCGAGAGCCTTTTGAACCTCGGAAGATGACCCGAGAATTGCTGGGATGGACCATGCTTGGGATCCTTTTGAACCCCGAAGGGTGACCCGAGAGTCACTGTGATGGGACCATGCTCAGGAGCCTTTAACCCCAGAGGGTGACCTGAGGGTGCTTGGACCAGTCTCAGGTGCCTTTTGAACCCCGAAGGGTGATCCGAGAGTTGCTATGATGGGACCATGCTTTGGAGCCTTTAACCCCGGAGAGTGACCGAGGGTGCTTAGACCAGGCTCAAGTGCCTTTTGAACCCCGAAGGGTGACTCGAGAGTCGCTGTAATGGGACCATGCTTGGGAGCCTTAACCTCGGAGGGTGACCTGAGGGTGCTTGGACCAGGCTCAGATGCCTTTTGAACCCCGAAGGGTGACTTGAGAGTTGAGAGTCGCCAGTGCCTTTTAACCCCGAAGGGTGACCTGAGAGTTGAGAGTCGTCAGATGCCTTTTAACCCTGGAGGGTGACCTGAGAGTTGAGAGTCGTCAGGTGCCTTTTTCTTTTAACGTGAAGTCTAGGAACGGCTGCTCGGTTGGTCGTTGTCCGCTGAGACAAAGTTGAAGCCGCCGAGGCTGGGATGAAGCCATTGAGACTTTGACGATGCCATTAAGGCTATGACGAAGCCGTTGAGGCTAAGTTGATGCCGGTGCTGGAGTCGGTCTTTGTTGCCGACACTGCTGTTGGTCTTTCTATAGTGCATTCAAGTATTAATGAAAAGAAACTTTTCTCACAGTGTAGTGTACTTAACTTTTGTAGCTTTTTGGCCTTTGCATCGTGTTTGATGATGCTGGAAGTCGGCATGGAGTCGGGACAGAGAGCTTTCCCTGGCTTTTTCTATTGCTGGATCGGGGTATTTGCAGAGGCGAAGAAGACTATTCGAGAATAGGGGAGAACATGTATTGTTGGTCTCTTTTGGCATTAATGGAGCCCTGACATACGAGTACAAGGAAGGCCATAATGACCTCTCCACCCAATGTCCTCTCTTTGTCCTCTTGCTGGAACCAAGCTTCCTTCCCTTCATATGTTAAATCTTGTTCATTTAAGTTTGCATGGATTGGCACTGGGCTGGGACTTGGACCACGTTCTCGATCCTCTTCCTGCACAGCCAGACCAGGACCTTGCTTCTTAAAGGGAACCTGGTCGAGAAGATGTGCCAGGTGATGATGATGATGTGGCACTTGATGCGGATGGTTTGGAGGGAGAAAAAGCCGCTGGGGAGGAGTGTCGATCAGCTTTTGTCGGCCGAAGATAGCCTTGGAGTCGCACGCATCTTGTGGATTATGACTGTCCGAATGGAAGAGGCTGTCATTGTGAAGTGTTCTTGGGGAAACTCGTCTCCTTCTGCTGACTTAGATGCATCAGCCCATCGTGGTCTGTCCCCCAAAGAACCAGGGAACCAAGTTGATTAGAGTGGGGGTGTTGCTGCCCTTGCTTGGGCTTCCCCTTGCATCGCCATCCATAGGAGAGGAGGCCGTTTGAACGGTGAGTGGTGGCGCTCTTGCTAATGAACTCTTGCTTTTAAGCTTGATGATGCTCATGCTGATGAGCTTGATGGCGATGAGCCTCTTGCTGGGGAGATCTCCCGCGGGATGGATATGGCGGGCCTAAGCAGTAACTAAAGAGGGAGCAGAAGTTCTTGCTGGCTGTTGTGTGGCCGTGAGATACTGCTTCTAGAGCTTTTGGATAGTTGCCATTAATGCTTGGATTTGCAGGGTGAGGATGGCAAGATGTTCTGCTTGAATGGTCTGAGGTAGTGGTGATGATGGAGTGGAGCGGTTGGATCTGTTGCTCAGCTCGTTGAGGGTGCCCCCCTTAGCATGATTGGTGGAAGCTTCATGAGTTCTTATCATCACCATCTTTTGATCCACTATGCTAATCTAAGGGGGACGAGGATCCGCAAGCTAGTGTCGTTGATGATCCGTGCTTTGCCCCCTACCTGGTGCACCAATCTGTTGATGCCAAATCACCATCCTTGAGCGTCCGCGAGCGTCTGGTCGCCTCCTATAGCGAGCCTGGGATCCTTCGGCGAGCCTCTTGTGCTTGGAAGCCTGCAAACAAGTCCTGAGGACTGGAGATTCTGGTGGAGACCCTCCAATGCTCAAGTCAGTGCTCTGGGCAACAACCGTGAGCTTGAAGAAGCTCGAAAAAGAGAAGAGAGAGAGGCATAGAGCCATGCTCTCTGTGAGCAAGAATGAGCGTTTGAGAGTGTAGTGAGTTATCAGTTACCTCGTTGAGGGTAGTGAGTTATCAGTTACCTCGTTGGGGGTCCCTCTTACCCATTTTATTAATGCTTAGAGTCTATGAGACTTGGGGCATGATCACTTGTCAGAGCATTTATGATGGTGGTAGTAATGGTAGGGCTTGCTTCTTAGTGGCATGTCAGAAGTGTAGGTCATGTCCCGTCAAATATGGGTGGCTGCATAGTTGGCAGGTACTGCTTGGTTGGATAGCTGTTGCAGGCTGCTGCAGGGCATGGCCGACCTTTACGGTGTTTGCCAGATGTGTCCCCCACACCATACTTCCGTTGCCTTATACGGACAGTGATGGGCAATAAAAGCAGGCACGTGGGCCCCATAGTGTAGCCACTGAGGCAGAAGATGAAGCTTGGAGTTAAAGCCGGCTCTATCCCTCGTAAAGCATTGATTATAGAGTACGTGCATGGCACTGTTCATACCCTTGGATGAGCTCAAGAGAAGGCCACTGTTCATGGCTGAGGGAAAGAGGCCAATCACTGTTCATGGCCGAGGGGAAGAGGCCGAGCACTGTTCATGGCGGAGCACTGTTCATGACTGAGGGGAAGAGGCCGAGCACTGTTCATGACCGAGGGGAAGAGGTCGAGCACTGTTCATGGCCGAGCACTGTTCATGGTCAAGGGAAAGAACCGAGGGCCAAGGGGGTGTCTTCCCGAGGCCGAGGGCCAAGGGGGTGTGGCTGAGGGCCGACTCCAGAAACGATTGGTCTGACCCGGTGAGATTGCCGTTGCGCATGGGGCTTATGGCCCCATTAGGGTTCTATTTGATTTTAAATAATATAGGTTTCATTATGTCATTATATTAAATTATTTTTTTAAAATTTAATTATATTAAATAATTTGTTTCAAATATTAATAAAAATAATTTTTTTAATTTTTAAACTTTTATTTAAAATTTATTTAGTCGGGTCACCGAGGGTGTGTGCCATGAGCGGGGATTTAAGGAGATAAGATCCTGAACCCTAAGATTAGGGGGAATATCCATGTTGATAAAGGAGGGCCACCGCATAAGGGGGAGCTCAGAAATCCAGGTATCATTGACAGCATCAATAGACCAGCCATCACCAATTATCCAAGAGGTATTGTGCATAATGAGCTGACTATGTCTACAAATCTCCTTCCAATAGGAAGAGGAACCACGGGGCGGTATAATAATCGAACCAGAACCCAGTCACCGTATCTCGCATGCATCACAGAACTCCATAAACTATGAGGCTCCAAAAGGAAACGCGAGGCTTGTTTGGCAAGAAGAGCTTCTCTTCTAACAATCAAGGACTGAATCCCCAGTCCACCTTCATTAATAGGCATGCAGATCCTGTCCCAAGCAACTAGATGAATACCATGTCCCTCCTGCGTAGAAGCCCAAAGAAAATCTCTGAAACATCTCTCAATCCTCCTCAGGCAAGTGATCGGCAGAACAGCATTCGAAAGGAGATACACAGGAAGAGAAGAGAGGACAGAACGAATGATAGTGATCCTAGCCATCATAGACAGACTAGTCATCTGCCACCCCTCAATACGCTGGCGGACCCGTCGCTTGATTTCTGCAAAGTCAGAACAGCGAGCCCGTCTACCAGCAATGGGGATCCCCAAATACTTGAAGTGATCCGACCGAGTAGTGATACCTGATAACTCCATAATGGCCTCCCTAGTAGATCTAGGGGTCTTGGGGCTGAAACAGATAGAAGACTTAAGAAAATTTACCCTCTAGCCCGACGCCTGACAGTAACGCTGCAGAATGGAATGAAAAGAAGCAGCATTGTCAATAGAAGCCTGCCCCAGAAGAATACAGTCATCAGCAAAAGAAGATGAGAAATCAGAGGGCCCTCTCTCCCAGCCATGAATGGAACAATCCGGTTCTCCTGCTGAGCAAGATGAAAGGCACGAGAAAGATCGTCTGCGGCAAGAATAAATAACAAGGGGGATAAAGGGCATCCCTGCCTCAAACCCACGGAAGAGTGAAAAATTCAGTAGGGCTCCCATTGATGAGCAAAGAAAAGGAAGGCCTCAGAATACATGCCATAATACATTCAATAAAAAGATCATCAAAACCGAACTCCTGGAGGGTGCACTTCAGGAAGGCCCAGCTCATTCTGTCATAAGCTCTCTCCATATCCAGCTTCACCGCCATGAGACTTCTTCTCACAGGGGCTCTTTGAAGATCATGCATGAACTCCTGAGCAATGAGGACGTTATCCGATATAGAACGCCCTTTAATAAAAGCCCCCTGCTCTATAGAAATAAGACGGGGGATCACAAGCCGAAGACGGCCAACCAAGAGGCGAGCACAAACTTTATACAGAGTAGTGCAAAGGCTAATAGGTCTGAAGTGCTGCGGAAGAGAGGCGTCGGACTACTTGGGAACCAATGTAACAAGAGTCCGGTTCCATTCCAAGGGAATTTGCTTCAGTTGGAAGACAATTTGAATGGCCTGAATAACCTCTTGTCCAATGATGTCCCAATAGTGGCGATAAAAAGAGGAGGAAAACCATCAGGCCCTGGAGCCTTGTCCGGACCGAGCTCCCAAAGGGCCTCCCGAATCTCTTCAGCAGTGACAGGTCTGCATAGCTTTTCATTATCCTGTGTGGAAACCCTTCTGGAATCAGGAACCCTGACCACCGGATCCCCATCAGCAGAGGAATCAGCCCATCTGGATTGAAAGAACTGGAGAAGCATATTCCGAATAGAATGGTAATCCTCCTGACCATGCCCCTCTGTCAACTAGTCTCCGAATCCTGTTCACGGCCTGGCGCTTTAAGGTAGCCTGATGAAAGAATCTGGTATTACGATCCCCCTCACAGATCCATTGCGCCCTAGACCTCTGTTTCCAGTACATCTCCTATTGGCAAAGCAGAGAATGGTGACGAGCAAGCAGTTCTCGCAGAGAGAAAAGGTCCGAATCCAAAAGAGATCCATCCAAATCCTCCTTACCCTGAAGAACAGTAATATCAGCTTCCACCAGATCAATCTGTCTATCCAAGTTCCCCACTTCAAGCCTATTCCATTTGGAAAGACGTCGTCTGGCCAGCATAAGACGACGAGAGAGACGGTAAATAGCATTGCCCCTGATAGGAAGATGCCAAATTTGAGTAATAATGGACCGAGCCCCCGAATGGACTGTCCAGAAATGCTCAAATCTAAACTGTCTAGGCTGGTGCACATCAGCCTCAGTAGAGATCAAAATAGGGCAGTGATCCGAAACAATCCTGGGCAAGTGGGATACAGAAACCGCAGGATGCATATGAAGCCATTGGGCCGTAGCCAAAGCTCTATCAAGTCTCTCCCAAACACGAGCTAAGCCCTGACGGCTATTACACCAAGTAAACTGGGTTCCAGAATACCCCAAATCCATCAGATTAGAAGACCGAATAAAGGAATTGAATTCATTAATATCAGCTGAGGCCGAAACCCGTCTGCCCCCATGTTTTTCCTTAGCCTCAGTGATACAGTTAAAATCTCCCGCAATAATGGCAGGAAGACCTTGATCAAGGAGGGAAAGAAGCTCAGCCCAAAGGATTCGTCTCTCTCTATAATCCGTACTGGCATAAACCGCCGAAAGCAGCCAGGGGTCAGAGGACCCCATAGAGATAAGAAGACCAATCTGCTGGTTGCACTGATGAAAAGCCTCAACCGAAATAGCAGAATCACGCCATATGGCCAATATACCCCCCGACATCCCTTCAGCCTCCACCGCATACGAAGACCAAGATCGGAAAATCTGTCTCCGAAGCCGGGCCAGAGTATCCCCCGACAATCTGGTTTCCAACAACACACATATATCAAACTTATATAATTGCATCAATCTATTAAAAGAGGATCGAAAGGAAGGCTTTCGAGCTCCTCGAGTATTCCATAAAGAATCTTCATTAATTATTGGAGGAAACTGGGACCCCTCCCTGGTCCTCCATCATAACCATGTCAGGAAGGCACTGACTGGCAGGGAGCCCCCATCAGTCATCATTAGAGAGTCAGTCTTCGGTCCATCCGCAACAACATCTAGATTAACCGAGTGCCGACTCATATTCTTCACCTGAGACCACCACAGACATCCCTACATTCATCTCAGCGCTGGGCTGACTCTCCTCCTGATCAACTCCAGAAGAGCACTGCGATAATGATGGGTTGACAGGAAAATAACGAGCAGCCTCAGTATTCTTTGGCAAAGCAACTTTACCTTTGCCCTTCCTTTTAACAGTTTTGGGGTTAGTTCTTGAAATAGGGCTCTCGATAGGTCTAGCCCTTTTCAAGGGGCCAGGAAAAGCGTCCCCGCTGCCTAGATCACTGCCACAAACCACCCCCAAACTAGAAGAAGAGAAAGGATTGGTAATTGGCAGAGATGATTCGGATCCAATTTCAACTTTACTGAACTTACTGAACTTATTTCCTTCCTTCAGCTTAATCTTCTCAAATGCTACAGTACCGGCACGGGAGGAAACCGGCACTGTGACGAACGCTGGAGAAGCCTCCGTCCCACTCTTCAGCATCTCACCTCCAGGTTCAACGGGGACTGCATCCGAGACAACCACCGTCTTTGTCGACGGTGGCACTTTCCGGCGGGCGACCTTGATCGGCGTCCTCCACTCGTCAACGCCAATAGCCACAGGCCGCTGCTTATCCTTAACCATCTGAGGCACTGGATCACAGCCGGAAGCACCAGGAGTAGACATCGAAGTAGGCTTCTTCCTCATCTCCCTCGACGAACCAGGGACATCCCGGCGTTGACGAACAGCAGTCAGCCAGGATCCAAAACAGGGGACGAGGAGTCATCATCCTTACTTGATCCAGCCGGCACAGAACACGGCCCTTCCAGATGAAGCGATCCGCAGCTGGAACAAATCCTTCAAGAGCTTCATAGACAAACTGCTGCCAGAAGGGAAGATTTAAGCCCTGAACATGGGTACCCGGCCGGAGAGAACGCCGGAGATCCACCGCAAGCATACTCTGGCAAACCCTCCTCTGCTTTTGGCCAGAGTCGACGAATCAACACAGTGGAATTGGCCAGCCATCTCAGTGATTATCCTGAGGAAATCCTCCTTCCAAAATTCCAGAGGGAGGTTTGGTAATCGCAGCCAAATAAGGGCAAAGGGGGTGGCATCCGCAGTCGGAACGAACTCCGGCTTCCACCTTTCCATTGCGATGATTTGTCCATTGATGATCCATGGATGATTCATCACCTGATCAGCAGTCTTCGGATCTTCGAAAAGGAATATGTGGCATCGAAATGCCAGGCTAACAGGTTTGATATCCCCCTGAATTCCGGCACGGCGAAACTCCCTCACATACGCCTTCGGTGGAACCCATTTCATAAACGACCAAATAATGAGAGCACGCGACTGCCAGTCCACCATCTCAGCCTTCAATCGTCCACCGGAACGCTGACTACCTCCGGATACACTGATTCCAGTCGCGAGACTTCAGCCGGCGCCGGAGACGACGAGACCCAAACGAACCCTGTCGAGCTGAACTTCTGCCCAGCACCACGGACCCCCACAGCTCCATCAGACGCCATAGATGGCAAGGGGACAGTAGAGAGGAGATCCTCCGCAAGAGCCGCAGCCGGAGTCGAAGACGATCGCCGGAGATCAGCACAGTCAAGGGCCGAGCACGAATCACAAAGCAAACAAGCAACCAGAAGCCGGAGCTCTCACACGCACGAACCTCAAAGCGTTTATATATGAACTAATTGATAAAATGCCTTGTTAACTATTCTGTTAAAAATTTAAATTATAATAATAATAAATTAAGAACTAAATAAATTTTAAATAAAAGTTTAAAAAATAATAATAAAAAAAATTAGTTCATATATTTGCATTAGAATAAGGTAACACATTAGTTATCTTATCAATTTTAACTTCAAATAATTAAAAATATTTTTTTAAATATAAAAAATTAAATTAAAATAATTAAAAGTTTAAAAATAAAAATAATTTTTTTTAAAAAATAACGATTGATAATATATTTTAGTCTAATTTATTTTTTCTCGATATTAATTAGTTAAATTATTTAAAAAATATTATTAAAATTGTAAATACTGAATCTAATAGGTTAGAATAGATTTATTAGGAGTTGAATATTATGGAATAGATTATGTTAGGCTTTTGCTTTAATATTAGGGCAAATAAGGTACAGGTTAAGAATTTATATATTGCACTTCTTACTTAGAGATGGTCCAAATTTGAATTTGAATTTGAAATAAGTGTTTATACATTATGAATTTGAAATCTGGAGGGGAGAATGTTAAGATCTAGGCTCACAATTATTGAGATCAGGTAAAGGGTGGGATCTGGACACTAACTTTGGTACTGATCTAAAAAACTTCATCAATTATATTAGTCAATTCCTTGTAATATTTAAAATTTGAATATAAATATGCTGATATAGGTTTATTAAGTTATAAATTCGAATATACAATTTTCAAATGTATTTTTCAAAGTAATTCTGTAATATAATTGTGGTGTCTAACAACAATGACAAATAAATAAATATTTCTTCCAAGTTTTGTCCGAAAGCTTAAAACAAATGAGCAATTAATCATAAACTTGATGAAGTTTTTGCATAAAGATTTTTGCCAATTCATTTCTTGACTACTCTGCAAATATAAATTTAATGCTTGCATATATTCCACGTTGCTAAAATTCGAGGTCTTGCCTCGGTATACGTATTTATTTAGCATAGATCATGCTAGATATATACCCATGCCATGCCGGATGTTGAATAATTGATGAGATGCTAGTGCGATTGATAAAATGAAATGGAAATATATATTTCTTAATTTCAAGTTTTTAAAATTGAAAATCTAGTTGATGAGTGCTTAAAAAACGAAGAGTATGGACCTCAAGAAGAAAGCAAAGCGGGTTACGTATAAATTTAATCTTAAACTGCTGCTAGTGGATATTAAATAATAAAATTTAAAATTATTTGATGCAGCAGTTAGTTTTAGTTATTATTAAATTTAAATTTTAAAAGAGAAAATATGAACGATGAGGACTTAATAGGATTTTGGGCATGCATAGATGCAACATCAAGAAGCATTAAAGAGGAAAGCAAGTTGATGTTCTCAGCAGTACGAGGGTTACTGATATGATATCTTAGGATATTGCCTTCTAGCATACTTCCACGGTGTCCCGGTCGATTTTTTAGTGAGGAGTTAGTTCATCGGATTCTTTCTATCCCGCTCATATCAGAGCACTCAACTAATACTAGATTGTAGAGAAGATCATGTCTTTCCAATGCTCCGATCAGAGATCTCATGAAGATGTATAGGCCACAGTCTCAGCATACGATGGATGCAGCATGGATATGAAAGCTTCCAATCCAGCCCATGATTCAGCTTTTTATTTGAAAGCTTGCGTGGGACTATCTCTCTACCTGCTTCCTACTCTCTGGGAGGGGACTGTTCATCCAGGCTCCTGTCCAGTGTATGGTCAGGAGGAGGAGACTACTATTCACGCTATCTTCAATTGCCCCAGAGTAAGACAGATCTACCAGTTGATGGGATACCTTCTCAGAGAGGGGGGTATGAGCTCTTGGAGAACCTTTTTCTTGCATGATATCCGGAGGGGCAACCTACATCAGGGCATCATTTGGGCGGCTATAACCTATCAAATATGGTTATCACGAAATCAGCTTATCTTCACTGATGATAGTGTCTCCTCCCATAGGATTGTGAGGAAAGCCTTATCTTTATATGCTGAATACAAGCTCCACTGCACTACTCATAATTCTGACAGCTTTGGCCACTGGGGTCCCTCTGCTTCCTCGGCAGTGAACTGGCATACGATTTTTATTTCTTAGAAGCCCCTCCTTCAGGGTTTGTTAAAATCAACTTTGATGGGAGCGTCCGAGGAAGACTAGCTGGCTCAACATTTATTATTCGAGGGATCAATAGAGCAATGTTGGTGGCAGGGGGAATTGGACTCATAGATTCCTTAGTTCTATTGGCTGAGCTTCATGCAGTTTGGGCTGGCATTTCCTACACTATTAGGATCCTTCATGCTCACAGTCTCTTCATAGAGGAAGATTCTCTAACTGTTATCTGATGGCTCCGACAGGACTTCCATGATCAGGTTCTTATCAACCCATCTGCTTCATGATATCTGGTTTACCCTGTGGGAGGCGCACAGATTCCAGATCTGTCATGTTTATAGGAAAGCCAATTCTTTGGCTGATTGGGTTGCGGCCTTTATGACATATTATTCTAGAGTTTGGTTTTGGAAACATGACGACCCTTATCCTATTGTAACAAATCCTATTTTTTGACTTATCTGAATTAACTTGCATCAGAGTAATGTGATCACCCGCTTGTAACAAAAAAAGGAAAGCAATTGCAGTACTTATAAATTTAATCCTAATTTGCTTGTGGATATTAAATAATAAGATTTAAAAGTTATTTAATGCATTATAGTGGCAGTAGTTTCTCTTTGAGATAGAATCTTTTTTAACTTTATAATATAAACCTCGGTTGCATTCCATGGCCACTTCGAGATCACTCAGCTCTTGAATTGCTGATGATCGTGAAGTCATTTGATTTTCAATGATCAAATATCATTATATTTAATATGGTATACGGAAATGATCAAAAATCATTGATTATCTAACATCATCATTTATATATTATGAGAATCCAAAAATGTTATCTATAAAATATTAAAATCATCTCTATATTTTATATTATATTACTATAATATATATATAATATATAGAACATATTATATTGCATTATTTTGATAAATTTTCATATAATATAAAATAATTATAATATATATACAATAATATAATATAATGCATTAATTATATTGTAATATAATAATATATAGTATAACAATATATAATATGATATATTAATTATATTTTTATTATATATAATTATTATTATTATAATATTTTTACAAATATGGGGTATTTTGAAGAGGATGATCTTGGACCACTGTCTTTAGGAACCCTTATAGGATAATTAATGAGGTGAGGATGATTTTGAATCATGGCCATGTAAAATCACATTACCATTTCATGAATATTTAGTGATCCTAAGCAGAACACTCCATGCTAAACGCTACCTCACGCTACATGGTGCTGCTTGGATTTCAATTTTAAAAATAAAATAAAATTAAATTAAATTAAATTTAAGTAATGTATTTCTTGGCTTATCTTTTATTTCTAGGCTATTCTAAATAAGATTTTTATGTACCAAATCTAAGTGGATTATGATGAGCTAGGAATTGTTCTAACTATAGAGGCCAAGATAATTTTTTTTGATAAAAATAACTCTATCTTGGAATTAAAAGTGAAATAAAGTTTTATAATATAAGAGATAAGTTTGCTTTTAATATATATGTATGTGTATATATATAGAGAGAATAAAAAAATATTATTTAAAAAGATTAAAATTAATAATTTAAATAAAGTAAATTTTTTTTGCGAAGAGGATGGTATACCTTAAAACATTCTCATCCGATTATTTTTTTTATCGACCTTTTTCATGAAAAATTTTAGTGATTGAAAATGGTTCCTATACCTCTCTATTTAAAGATAAATAATAAAATAATATCATCAATGTAGAATGAAAGACAAAATATGGGATTACCTTAGAAAAAAAAAGTAAAAGTGAAATATTAAATAGAGTTAAACACGTGGCTATAAAGATAAGATTTGATATACCTTCCTAATTTTATTAGATTATATTAGACAGTCCATAGTAACGATAGAGATAGAGGTAGACCTAAACTAATATGAATAGAAATAATTAAGAAAGATATAACTATTTATAATTTGAGTACCAACTTATTTCTGAATAGAATAGAGTGAAAAAAGCAGATTATGTAGCCGATTTCATGTAGTTAAAAAAAGTCTTAAATTAGTTGAGTTGAGTTGAATTTAGTAAATTAAATTAGATCTTAATTTTATATTATTAATTTAAAATCAAAAATAAAATATTTGGCTAACAAGAGTTTCAAGAATTAACGAAGAGCATGCATATGAACATGTAAATTTATTCCTAATTTGCAAGTCTTTTGGCAGATATTAAACGATAAATTTTAAAAAATATTTAATATATATGTACATGTGATGATGGTTGTCAGATAGGAACTTTTTAGGTTTACAATATATATTAGATTTGTTTAAAAGCTTCGCTAGTCAATCTATTAAGAAAGAGTTCTGATATGGCTGATCCAACGCCGTCAGAATAAATGATAATGACGGTTGATAGAGGCCCTTTTGGCCTCCTAAGCCCCCCACGGTATCCAATGAACAGTATCTCAACCCCCGAGACCCCCTTGGTCTCGGGCTACATGGACAATGCCCAGCTTCGAGTTCCAGTCTCAGCCTCGAGCCATAGCTCCCGAGCCCTATGAAAAATATCTCAACCCCCGAGACCCCCTCGGTCTCGGGCTACTTGAACAGTGCCCGGCTTCGAGTTCCAGTCTCAGCCTCGAGCCACAGCTCTCGGGCCCTATGAACAGTATCTCAACCCCCGAGACCCCCTCGGTCTCGAGCTACATGAACAGTGCCCGGCTTCGAGTTCCAGTCTCAGCCTCGAGCCACAGCTCCCGGGCCCTATGAACAGTATCTCACCCCGAGACCCCCTCGGTCTCGGGCTACATGAACAGTGCCCGGCTTCGAGTTCCAGTCTCAACCTCGAGCCACAGCTCCCAGGCCCTATGAACAGTATCTCAACTCCCGAGACCTCCTCGGTCACGGGCTACAAGAACAGTGCCCAGCTTCAAGTTCCAGTCAGCCTCGAGCCACAGCTCCCGGACCCTATGAACAGTATATCAACCCCCGAGACTCCCTCGATCTCGGGCTGTATGAACAGTGCCTGATACATGGTCTAGCCCTTGAGCCCAGCAGCCTATAGCCTCGGGCCACCTGGCATGCCCGCATGGTCCGTCGCACATCCGTAGCAGTGTGTGGCCATACTTCATAACGGCGTATGGTCTACCGCATGCCTGTCACTGTGCATGATCATACCCCATTACAACGTACGGTCCACCACCCACCTACAACTGTGCGCGGTCACATCCGGCAGCGGCGCGCACCAGGTATAACCACGGATGCCAGACACCTGTGAGGCCGTACTGATAGGTGACGCAGTACACCTCCGATGTGCACGGTGACAGTACGATCTGTCATTGTCAGCCTCATCTTTTTGTTCGTTATTGAACGAGGTGCCTTGAAATCAGCAATCTTCTAGAATGGAAGGGTGTATCTTCGAACAGGTATAAAAGCGCATACTCTCACTGTAAGTAGGAATCCAAGAACTATGGTTTTTCTAGCTTCTCCCTACTAGTTAAACCTAAACTTTCTAGCTTCCTTCTGCTAGTCAGTTCTCGTCTGTTCCTGAGTGACTAACTTGAGCATCGGAGGGTCCCCACCGGAGCATCAGGTCTCCGGTGACTTTTCTTGCAGGAGTCCGGCGAGGAGGATGTCCATTTCCCCGACGTTTGAAGAAAGTGACTCGGCATCAATAGATTGGCGTGCCAGGTAGGGGGGAAGAGAAAGATATCGAACCAGCAATCTGCAACCTCTCTCTCCCTGAGCTCTTGAGCCATGGTGACAACCTGTGCGAAAGGGGTCTCTGTCAGTTGCGCTGGGGGGCAGCGTCAAGGAGTAGATCCACTGGCGGTTGGCCCCTCAGCTCCCCCAGCCGGTGTCCCTGCACTGCTGCGTCTCCAGGCGGCTGGACCTTCCGCTCCCCCGATCGATGTCTCTGCGCCTCCTTCGCCGTAGCTTTAGGAAGACCGGCTTGCCGCCCTAGCCACGTAGGTTCAGTCCTTGGCAGCGGTGGTTCAAGGTCTGCAGCACCAGCAGGCGGCCCCGCGATAGCCGGAGCCATTCCCATCAGTTTCGGGGGTGGTGCAACCCAGCCAGCATTCCTCCCGGAGGAGATCGCCTATCCCGGAGGCTCACCACCGCTATGCTTCGCCCAAGCCTCACCACCGGGGAGCTTCCAAGAGACCCTAATCGCCTTCTCATCACGCCAGCGTTTCTTCCAAGCGGCGGCATGGGAGGGAGGCAGAGCGCCCTCGCCGACATCGCTGTCACTCTTTCCCATCCTCAGAATCCTCGGGGAGGGGTCCTTCGATGGCAGGATAGCCCATCAAGCCGAGCATCGACTCGATGAGTATAACCAACGATTAGAGGAACTCAGCCGCCGAATCACCTACCTGCCAGAGGCAGACTATGACAGCCGACCTCCGCTATCCCGCCGTATCATGGAAGAGCCCATCTCCACCCGATTCCACCTCCCTCAGCTGGATCCATATGACGGGACTACGGATCCCCTGAACCACTTAGAAAGTTACAAGGTTCATGCAGGTCCAGGGGGCAACCGATTCGCTCATGTGCATCGCCTTTCCTGCCACCCTGAAGAAGGCTGCCCGAGCTTGGTACTCTCGCCTGCCACCGCGGAGTATAGATTCTTTTTGTCAGCTGGAGAGAGCCTTCTTAGCTCATTTCAATGCCTACCGGAAGATTCCAAGGGTAGCTGACAGCATCTTTGTTGTCCAATAGAAGAGCGGCGAGACCTTGCGGGATTACTTCGCTCGGTTCAAGGAGGCGGCCCTGGAAGTCTACAATCTTGAAGACTCGGTGGCCACTCTGGCCTTGAAGTGAAGGTTCTGTCCGTCCCGCTTCGCGTACTCCCTTGACAAGAAGCGTCTGGTTCTTACGCCAAACTTTTGATCCGGGCCCAGAAGTATATCCACGCCGATGAGTTTGACTCCTCTCGGCGTGAGGCTAGCGGGAGTGTCCTTAAGAAGTCGGCCCGCCCTAAGCCTGTTGAAGTTCAACCCAGGAAGCCCGAACCTCCTCGCTGACCAGACAACCGTCCTCGAGCTCCTGCATAGAGAGATGGGCCCTACACTCCTCTACTCGCCCCTATATCGCACATCTTGCTCGAGATCGAGGGTGAGTCCTTTCTTCAGTGCCCACCTCCGATGAATCCAAAAATCCCCTGCAACAAGAATCTTTACTGCCGCTACCACCGGGATCATGGCCACGAAACCGACAACTATTGCCAGCTGAAGAAAGCGATAGAGGATTTATCCAACGTGGCCATCTGGGGAAGTTCGTTTGAAGGAACAACCCAGATGCCCTTGGTCCGTTGGCGCCTCCACTACCGGTGGTCGACAATGCTCCAACTGAGAGAACGGTGGTGATGATTTCTTGGGGGGCAGGTAGCCCACCCAAGAGGCTGCGGGGGGAGGGAGAGTTAGATTCTGTAATCCCTTTTTCTAAAAGGACTTAGAGGGGGTGGTAAATAAAAATGATGATAGCATCGTCGTGTCCATGACGATCGCTAAACATCATGTAAAGAGAATTCTAGTTGATAGTGGGAGTTCAGTGGATGTTTTGAGTTATGATGCCTTCGTTCGCATGAACCTGTCGCCCGACCTGCTTCGGCTCGTCGCCACGCCCCTGATGGGGTTCACTAGGGATTCCGTGAAGGTTGAGGGGGAGATCACTCTTCTAGTCACGGCCGGCGTGGCCCCGCGCCAAAGTACAATCTTCATGAGTTTCCTGATGGTCCGGGTACCCCTCGCCTATAATGCTATCCTCGGAAGACCTGGGCTTAATCTTTTGGACGCTGTCATCTCCACCAAGAGGCTACTTGTGAGGTTTCCCACCATTGAAGGAGTTGGGGAGATGCGGGGAGAGCAGAACCCGCCCACACTTTGCTATCACATGGCCCCTAGTCCACAGGGAGTGTTGCCTGCACCTGCACCAGAAGCACTGGACCCCCAGGACCTGGAGAGAAGAGAAGAGCCGGCCGAGCGCCTGCTTACTTTTCCTCTTGGAGAGGACCCAACAAAGACAATCCAGATTGGAGCCTTACTCCCGAGGAAGCCCGTGGCCAGCTCCTTGCTTTCTTACGAGCCAACGCTGATGTCTTCGCCTGGTCGGCGTCCAAAATGCTAGGCATTCTGGAAGAAGTGATTACCCATCGACTCAATATCAGGCCGGAGTGCCGACCCATTCGGCAGAAGAAGAGGAGCTTCGCCCCTGATAGACAGAAAGCCATGGCTGAGGAGGTGCGAAAGCTGTTGGCAGCTGGTCACATCCGTGAGGTGCACTACCCCGACTAGCTAGCGAATGTTGTGATGGTTCGCAAAGCCAACGGGAGCTGAAGAATGTGCATGGACTTCACCGATCTCAATAAGGCATGCCCCAAATACAGCTTCCTACTGCCCCGGATCGACCAGCTAGTGGACGCTATGTCCGGATATGAAACTCTTAGCTTCATGGATGCATTTTCGGGGTACAACCAAATCAGGATGAACCCAGCTGATGAAGAAACAACCTCCTTCGTCACTGAGAAAGGGATTTACTGCTACAAGGTGATGCCGTTTGGGCTGAAGAATGCCGGAGCCACCTATCAGAGGTTGATGAATAAGGTCTTTGAGGATCAGATCAGGCACAACATGGAGGTGTATGTGGACAATATGTGACCAAGAGCACCAATGCTGCAGATCACGTCGTCGATCTCGCAGAGACCTTCAACAACCTACACCGATATCGGATGAGGCTGAACCCCCGTAAGTGTGCCTTCGGGGTGGCGGTAGGCAAGTTTCTGGGCTTTATGGTAACCCAGCGGGGGATCGAAGCCAATCCCGATAAGATCCGGGCTATCTTGGATATGAGGCCCCCAGCTAATAAGAAGAAGGTGCAACGCCTAGCTGGGAGGGTGGCGGCCTTGAGTCGCTTCATGTCAAGATCGGCAGAAAGGTGCCTGCCCTTCTTTAAGGCGCTGTGTAAGGTCAACAACTTCGAGTGGACAAAGGAGTGTTAGGATGCCTTCGAAGAGTTGAAGCAATTTTTGTCCACTCCCCCACTGTTGTCCAAGCCAAGGGGCGGGGAAGAGCTCTTCCTGTATCTTGCAGCCTCCCCTAAGGCTGTCAGTTCTGTGCTCGTGCATATGGATGCCGACGGAGTGCAGAGGCCGGTCTACTATACCAGCAAGGTGCTTCATGATGCTGAGACCAGATATTCTAAGACCGAGAAGATCATTTTCGCCCTGGTGGTCTCTGCCCAACGCTTCCGACCCTACTTCCAAGCTCATCCCATCATGGTGCTAACGAAGCAACCTCTTCGGACCATCTTGTTCCGTCTTGACACCTCTGGTCGATTAGCCAAGTGGGCCATCAAGCTAGCGAGTTTGACCTATCTATTCGGCCAAGGTCTGCCATGAAGTCTCGAGTGTTAGCTGATTTCTTGGTCGAGTGCACTAGGCCGAGGAATGTTCGGAGGAATCGCGTTTGGAGGTGCGCATGGAGTCCTCCTCGGCCGAGGAAACAGAAAAGGAAGACTGGATCTTGCATGTGGATGGAGCAGCAAACTCTCAGGGAAGCAGAGCCGGGCTCATCCTTGCGAGCCCCGAGGGAGAGGTGGTAGAGTATGCCTTTTGGTTTCTGATCCCGACCACTAATAACCAGGCGGAGTATGAAGCCCTATTGGTAGAAATGAGGCTGGCCGAGGAGCTCGGTGTGGGGCGTCTGAGGGCCTTCACGGACTCCCAGCTTATTTCTGGACAGATTGCTGGGGAGTACGAAGCTAGAGACCCGACCATGTCCCGTTATCTAAGCAAGGTGCAATCCCAAGCCCCTCGATTCTCTTACTTCCACGTCAGCTCTATCCCCCAAGTGGAGAACGCTTGGGCCGACGCGCTGTCCCGTTTGGCCATCTCGGCCGACGGAACCCTGGGAAGAACTTATGTGGAGCACTTGCAGACCCCAAGCATTGAAGTTGCGGATGAAGCACTGCCGGTTAAGCAAGGGCCCTCCTGGATGGACGGCTATGTCCGATATTTGATCGATGGCACTCTCCCTGAAGACTCCGCTGAGGCTAGACTACTAAGACGGCGGGCCCCGAAGTTCCTGATGATGGACGGAAAGCTTTATCGAAGATCATTTTCTTACTCGGTCCTCAAGTGCATTGAACCAGCCAAAGCAGACTACATCTTGTGGGAAATCCATGAGGGCATCTGCGGGAGTCATCTAGGGGGCAGAGCCCTAGCTTACAAGGCCTTACGGCAGGGGTACTACTGGCCGATCATGAGGGAAGACGCGGCCGAGCTTGTTAAGAAGTGTGATAGCTGCCAACGCCACGCCAATATTCAACGACAGTCGACATCTCAGTTGACCCCCCTGGCGGCGCCTTGGCCCTTTGCCCAGTGGGGTATGGATATCTTGGGACCATTCCCTCCAGCCTTCGGACAACGCAAGTTCCTCCTGGTGGCCGTCGATCACTTCACCAAGTGGATTGAGGCCGAAGCCCTTGCTAAGATCACTGAGAGCAAGGAAAGATCCTTCTTTTGGAAGTCTATCATATGCCGGTTCGGATTACCACACACTCTGGTCACCGATAATGGCCGACCGTTTGACAACGCACCCTTTCGAGGATTCTGCACCGAACTGGGCATCCATCAGAGATTCACTTCCGTCGGACACCCTCAGACCAACGGAGCGGCTGAGATAACTAATCGCATCATTCTTCAAGGACTGAGAACCCGACTGAATGATTGCAAGGGACGGTGGGTGGAGGAGCTCCACAATGTACTATGGGCCTACCACACAACGCCACGAGCCCCCACAGAGAGACCCCATTCAGCCTGGTCTTCGGGTCCAAAGCTGTCATTCCGGTGGAGATAGGCTCCTCGAGCCCTCGGGTGGAATCATATAGTGAGGAAGACAACCCGGACAGGCTACGAGCCAACCTCGACCTGGTGGAGGAGGTATGAGCCCGAGCGCAGCTCCGGATGGCGATCTACCGATAACGAGCTGCCAAATATTACAACGCCCGCGTGCGCCCCAAGACCTTTTTGCCGGAAGACCTGATCCTTAGACGAGCCGAGGTCTCAAAGCCGACGGAAGGAGGTAAGCTAGCTCCGAACTGGGAAGGGCCCTACTGGATCACCGAAGCACTCCATCACAGAGCATACAAGATTGAAGAGCTGGATGGGAGGCCGCTCCCCGGATGTGGAACGCTGACAACCTCTGTCGGTACTATCAGTAGTGCATTTCCTTCTTACATTAAATACCATGCTTATATTCTTTTGGGTTTTCACCCCTCATTTCGCATCAATAAACTTAAGTTCCAGCATCTCAGTTTTTCAGCAAAAATCCCTGGGCCAGCCAGGCACAAAGCCCAGTGTACCACTGGCAGAGCGATGTACCATCGGCTCTCAACAACTAAAGCCTGACCCCGGTCGGCCCAAAAAGCCCTGGGCCAGCCAGGCACAAAGCTCAATGTACCACTGGCAGAGCGATGTACCATTGGCTCTCAACAACTAAAGCCCGACCCCGGTCAGCACAAAAAGCCCTGGGCCAGCTAGGCCAAAGCCCAGTGTACCACTGGCAGAGCAATGTACCATCAGCTCTCAATAACTAAAGCCCGACCCCTGTCGGCACGAAAGGTCCTGGGCCAGCCAGACACAAAGTCCAGTGTACCACTGGCAGAGCGATGTACCATCGGCTCTCAACAACTAAAGCCCGACCATGGTCGTCCCAAAAAGCCCTGGGCCAGCCATGCATAAAGCCTAGTGTACCACTAGCAGAGCGATGTACCATCGGCTCTCAACAACTAAAGCCCGACCCCGGTCGGCCCAAAAAGCCCTGGGCCAGCCAGGCACAAAGCCCAGTGTACCACTGGCAGAGCGATGTACCATCGGCTCTCAACAGCTAAAGCCCGACCCCGGTCGGTACAAAAAGCCCTAGGTAGCCAGGCATGAAGCCTAGTGTACCATTGGCAAAGTGATGTACTATCGGCTCTCAACAGCTAAAGCCCAACCCCGATCGATACAAAAAGCCCTGGGCAAGCCAAGCATGAAACCCAGTGTACCACTAGCAGAGCGATGTACCATCGGCTCTCAATAACTAAAGCCCGACCTCGGTCGGCCCAAAAAGCCCTGGGCCAGCCAGGCATGAAGCCCAGTATACCATTGACAATGCGGCATGCAATTGGCTCCTAGAAGCCCGAGTATATCTTGGCCTTCCAAGTCCAATGCTTCATTGGTCACCGGGAGTCCATACTCCTCGACTCTAGGATTCGGTCCTACATGGCTAAGTCAAGATTATTCAAGAATGAGTCAAAGGTTGCTCCTCGGTACCGACGAAGCCCCTAAGGGTCCCACGTCGACAGCCAAAGGACTTGGGGTAGAAACTGCAATTGGGAAAAGATAATTTTCATTGAAGGAAAAATTGTGCTTCATTAATTCGAAGTGTTTACAAAACGCCGATTAAGTCGGACTTGCAAAAAAAAAAGAGGTGAAAGTAAAAAACAACTTGAAGCTTACGGTTCGGCCGGTGCGGGCTCATCGTCAGACAAGCCAACCTCGGAGAGACGCTCCGGCTCGACCTCAAGGGCCTGTGGAAAGTCCAGGTCTCGGGAGACCTTTTCCTTTTCACAATGAAACCCCTGGAGATACGCTTCCGCCGAAGTTTCGGCCAGCTCGTCCATGAAGCGCTCGGACGCCCTAAACTCCTCCATGGTCCTGGCAGCCCTGGCCTTAACAGCTGCCTCCACCTCGGCAGCTCGAGCTTCTTTCTATGCAGCTAGAGATGCCGCCGCTACCCTCTCAGCCTCCAGGGCATGACCCGTTTCCTCCTTGGCCTCCTTCGCCCTCTCCTAGGCCACCTAGATGGTCGCGGTCAACTCTGAAATATGCAGGTCCCTGGCTGCGACGGCGCTTTCGGCCTCCATTAGCTAGCTGAGGGTTGCCCACAAACGGTTGGTCTCAACTTCTGCCCGGCTCTCGGCCGCCTTTATCTCATCGGCCCGGGCGGTCCTAGCCAATTCCAAGGCCCTCTCGGCCGCCTCCGCTCGAGCACGAGCCTCCTCAGCCTCTTTCTGGGCCTCTCACATGATGGTTGTTGGCCCAGATGGCAACCCAAGAGGGGGGGGGGGTGAATTGGGTTCTTAAAAATTTAAGACTTTTTGAAATGTTTTAAACAAATTAACTCAAGATGTGCAAGTGAGAGAAATTAACTAAGAAGCAATGCACAAACAGAAATATAAGAGAGATAGAGTAGAGACAAATGAGCACGGCAAACACAAGGTTTTATAGTGGTTCGGCGCAACCAGCACCTACGTCCACTCCCAAGATTCACTTGGGTCCACACTATAATCACCTCAATTACAGTCGAGTTGTTTTCCAAGCTCACAACTCAAACTTGTTGTTTTCCCGGGTGCACAACGAACCCAGCCGGTTTTACTCGGGCTTACCAGCACAAAACCCTACACGTTATTTTTCACGGGATCACAACTAACCCAAGACAAGCACTCCGACTTGCAACGAGGTATAATAACCTCCTCTGATTCAATCCACTGATTGAATCAGCAAACAACCAAGATAACAGAGTTTAAATATAGAAATGCTCCCCTTGAGCAAATATACAAATGAAGTATAAAAAAGGGTTAGAAAAGCCTGATAAGATTGCAGATGGTTGTGGCTTTGGCTTTCTTCCTTCTCCTCTTTAACTCCTCTTGAAGTATTGAATCAGGCCTCAGCAAGATTCTTGACCGTTTGAAAACTTTGGAGTTAAGATGAAGCTTTTTCTCCTTTTGTTGAATGTTGAAAATCCTTCGATTTGATCTTTGAAATCTTTTGGATTTCTTTTGACTCTTGTGGATTGATGATCTGGAGCAGACGAAACTTCCTTTTTGATTTCACTCCTTTTGAATCACTCTATTTTGAACTAGAAGATTTTTCCAATAAAGCTCTGTTTTTCCCTCTTTTTGAATGATATTCTTTTCTCTCTTTTTTGATTTTCTATATATCTTTTGATTGGAAAAGAGCTCCTCTATTTATAGATTCTGCAAAAATATATCCGTTAGAGACAAAGAAAATAGCCGTTATTTAAAATTCTTACCGTTGGAGCTGATGTGGCATCGTGAAAAATCGTGCCCAGATTTTGAGGAGTCGACTCGAGCACTGTGTGAGTCGGCTCGAACAGTCGATTCCAGAAACACCTAACTTTCAGGGGTCGACTCGAGATATGCGGGGAGTCGACTCGAGAAGTGCTCAAAAAAGCCTTTCTGCCGTCTTAGTCGAGTCGGCTCGCACAGTCAATGAGTCGGCTCGCGAAGGTTCAGGGGTCGACTCTTGAAAACTCAAGTGTCGACTCAGGACAACATTGAAAAACAGATATTTGGAGAGTCGACTCGGAAACCCTTGAGTCGGCTCGGGAGCGATACAAAAATCAGAAAAATGTTCTGATAGACTTTAAAACTCGTCCCAAATAAATTTAAATATAAATGTGACTTGAATACATTAAATATGACATTAAGCATGAATTCAAGACATGTTTCAAGAAATCATTGATTGAAGTATAACATGTAAAAATTCCTTTTTGTAATCTTAAATGTAGAGCTTGAAACTTCTTTTTCAAATTGATTCAAAAACTCAGTGAATATAGACATTGAGAGTCCATTGCTTTCATTTTGAATAAGCTCAAGGTTCTTGATTAATAAACTCATTATTTTCTTTAAAATACTCATGGCTTTTGGAAATCATCAAAATCAATATAGTTGGGGCAATTATGTTTCAATAATTTCTCAACAATGGTCTTTCCCCCATGGATGACCTCCCTTGTAGCAGCCAAGGAGTTCGCAATCTACATGCAGGCATCATGTCAAAAAGATAAAGGAGAAGGGGGAGAAGAAGGAGAAGCATGAAGCCTCTTGGGAGAAGGATGATCCTCTGAATCGTCCTCCGAGGTCCAGGACTGAGAACTCATTGATGGAAGAAGGAACAAAGAGGTCTAGAAGAGACGAAGAGCTGACCTGGAGAAGAAAATGGTGTGCGCGGGCTCTCAGGTTGTAGGGAAGGTCAGGAGGCAGAAAATCAGAGAATCAGAGGAAGAAGACAACGATGGCAGGAGCAGTGTGGCCAGATTCAATCCCCCATCCGAGTTTTATTCAGTTTCGAATTGTCCCACCTTGTCTCGTCAGCCACGCGGACTTTCACCATAGGCTAGGCTGCCTCGGTGACTGCTCGACGCATGATACGATCTGCCTCCGGCCAATGATGGGATGCCGTGGGACGCCGTTGACGTTGTTGTTATGATGGGCAATGATGGCGCGACTTTTCTCACAGACTTCGAAGGATCAACCTTGCTTCGAGGACGATCGGTGCAGATCGGGTGGACGGTAGTAGCCACCCTTTCACATCCCACATGATGCCCGAATAAAGTCATTGCAACGCCCAGAGACACGTGTCCGGGGGCGGTTCGCAAAGGACGGGGATCAGCCACTCGGCAGGTGATACCCCTTTCACCTTGCTAGGGTGGGCCCACTCCGTCTTAGGAGTGAGGGGGCATCTGATATGGCTGATCCAACACCGTCAGACTAAACGGTAACAGCGGCTGATGGAGGCCCTCTCGGCCTCCTGAGCCCCTCACGGTATCCAATAAACAGTATCTCAACCCCTGAGATCCCCTCGGTCTCGGGCTACATGGACAGTGCTTGGCTTCGAGTTCCAGTCTCAACCTCGAGCCATAGCTCCCGGGCCCTATGAAAAGTATCTCAACCCCCGAGACCGAGGGCTTCGAGTTCCAGTCTCAACCTCGAGCCATAGCTCCCGGGCCCTATGAAAAGTATCTCAACCCCCGAGACCCCCTCGGTCTCGGGCTACTTGAACAGTGCCCGGCTTCGAGTTCCAGTCTCAGCCTCGAGCGACAGCTCTCGGGCCCTATGAATAGTATCTCAACCCCCGAGACCCCCTCGGTCTCGGGCTACATGAACAATGCCCGGCTTCGAGTTCCAGTCTCAGCCTCGAGCCACAGCTCCCGAGCCCTATGAATAGTATCTCAACCCCTGAGACCCCTCGGTCTCGGGCTACATGAACAGTGCCCGGCTTCAAGTTTCCAGTCTTAGCCTCGAGCCACAGGCCCTATGAACAGTATCTCAAACCCCCGAGACCCCCTCGGTCTCGGGCTACATGAACATTGCCCAGCTTCGAGTTCCAGTCAGCCTCGAGCCACAGCTCCCGAACCCAATGAACAGTATCTCAACCCCCAAGACTCCCTCGGTCTCGAGCTGCATGAATAGTGCCCGATACATGGTTTGGCCCTTGAGCCCAGCAGCCTATAGCCTCGGGCCACCTGGCATGCCCGCGTGGTCGCCGCACATCCGTAGCAGTGTGTGGCCATACCTCATAACGGCGTATGGTCCATCGCGTGCCTGTCACTGTGCATGACCATACCCCGTTACAGAGTATGGTCCACCACCCGCCTACAACTGTGCGTGGTCACATCCGGCAACGATGCGCACTAGGTATAACCACAGATGCCAGACACCTATGAGGCCATACTGATATGTGACGCAGGACACCTCCGATGTGCACGGTGACAGTACGATCTGCCACTGTCAGCCTTATCTTTTGTCCGTTATTGAACGAGGCGCCTTGAAATCATCAATCTTTCGAAACAGAAGGGTGTATCTTCGAACAGGTATAAAAGCGCACACTCTCACTGTAAGTAGGAATCCAAAAACTCTGGTTTTTCTAGTTTCTCCCTACTAGTTAAACCCAAACTTTCTAGCTTCCTTCTGCTAGTTAGTTCTCGTCTGTTCCCGAGTGACTAACTTGAGCGTCGGAGGGTCCCCACCGGAGCATCCGGTTTTCGGAAACTTTTCTTGCAGGAGTCCGGCGAGGAGGACGTCCGTTTCCCCATCGTTTGAAGAAAGTGACTCGGTGTCAACAAGTTCAAAGATAATAAAAAATATAAAATAAATAATAATTTTATATTCAAGGTCAACTCTTTGATGTTGGACGATGATAATAATAATAATTATTATTTGGCATCTGCCAAGGCTTGCTGTAGGTTGGTAGACTAACCAAGTTATGGAACAAACAGAAGGGCAAAACCAAAATATAAAATGGCATAAAAAACCATGAAATCTTTATTCTTGAGTTTGTCTCTTAGCCATCTGAACCTAATCCGAAATTACAGACCATTGCAATATATCGGTCCAAAAAAAGACGTGTTAACTGCATTTCAATGTATAATACATTAGCTTTAGTTACTGGGGAGTGAAAATATAATGCATACAATCGGGATATTTTTTTTTTTTTTTTTTTTTGAGGCATTTGATCTATCGTTTTACTTTCCAGCGTATTGGAAGCGTTCTGACCAAAACCAATTGCATATCTGCCGGTAGCAAAAGCTGATTAGCGATTACATGAGGGCCAAACCTTGTTTATGTTGAAAATCTTGTGTATTTCAACATTCAAAAGAAGTTTTTTTTTAAAATTTTTTCTCAAAAGAAGTTTGTTTCGCAATAATTTTCTTCCTTACTTGAAACCACTCTTTTTAATTCCAATAAAAAACCAATTCATTACTCTTGTTTATATATATATATATATATATATATATGGTTCCCTCTTACTTGATTGAATAATTATGAGAAAGCTTACTCACACATGAATCAGCCAAGCTAATGTAATCGAAGAAGCCAGATTCAAAAACCAGTTAATCGAATACATCACATGTTCATCGCGCGCAGAAGGGTACAAATTCTTCTTGTTGGCTCTCACAAATGCACGATTTTTGTTTGATTTATCGTTCGTCGTTCTTTGGTCCTGCCTCAGCATGTTATCCCAGATACTATCTCATCCTTAATTTTATACAGATCACGGATAGTGTAACTCAGTGAATTGCACATTGTGTGATGCAATGAACTCCATTTCTCAGAGATTTGAGATTTGGGAACAGGCGGACCGGCTGATGTATTTGGGGATTCCCATTTCATGAAGATGACCTCAAGCTAGTGACTATCAGTTTGTTGAGCAAAGGATTCGAGACTGTCTTCATGGATGGCAGGCTTCTAGTCTTTCTTTGATGGATAAAGTCACTTTGATTCGATCTGTTATGTCTTCCCTCCCAATGCATATTTTATCGAACTTCATCGTTCCGATATCCGCCTCAGGAGAATTGAGAGACATTTTCAAGATTTCTTATGAGCCTCCATGTAGGATGATCATGCCATCCACCTTCTCTCTTGGGAGACCATTTGCCTTCCGATCCTTGAGGGCGGCTTGGGGATACAGTCACTCATAGTGAGGAGGGAGGCTTTGTTAGCCAGACATGCCGCTCGCTTCTTCCTTGATCCTGATTCATTGTGGAGTTCTCTGATGATGGCTATGTATAGTCGCTCCAGCCAGGCGAGAGATCTTCATCCTATCAGAGGGTGTTCTGTTATGTGGAGGGAGATCTGTCGCCGTGCTCCAGCTATTATGGCTCCTCTGCTGATATTCTTCATGATGCATAGATCTCTGATCTGTCTCTGCCTAGGTGGCCTTCCTTTTTCAGCATTGATCTCGATAGCTTGAGGACTGTCAGCGATCTTATTGACCATAGCTCCTCGACTTGGCATAATTCCAATGTCACCCGCCTTTTTGGGATTGACTTTGCCTATAGGATTTTTTACCATTGCTATCACGAGAGATCATGCCCCTAATACTAGGATCTGAAGGACTTCATGCTTACCTCGTGCTCCGATCAGTGATCTTGTTCAGATATTTAGGATAAATTCTGAGTGAACGATTGATGCAGCCTGGATATGACGGCTTCATGTCCACCCATGGTTCAAATCTTTATATGGAAGCTTGCAGGGGACCGCCTTCCGACTTGTATGACTCTCCGTAGCAGGGGTATGCGGATTTTATCCTTATGGCCAGTCTATGGTCTTTAGGATGAGATGACAGACCATGACATTCTCCTATGTCCTTGTGCTCAATTGATCTGGCAGGCTTTGGGAGACATCCCATAGGAGGGACTTTCGAGAGCATCCTTTTTGCACTTGCTCCATCAGGATGCCCTCGGGAGCACGTCAGGGAGGAGAGGATCTTCCTGGGCGTACACAACTTATCGGATATGATATCCAGGAATCTTCTAGTCTTTGAGGATGAGGTCCCATCCATTGACAGAGTTCTAAGGCAGGCGACGAGGCTGGTTGTTGAGTATTGGCGGTACGACTCTCCCCACCTTTCTGATAGATCCGGTATCTGGGGCTCCTCTGCTACCACGATAGCAAACCGGTCTATGATTTTTATCTCTTGAGAGTCTCCATCCCTGAGTTTTATCAAGGTAAACTTTGATAGGAGTGTCAGAGGGAGAATGGCTGGTGCGGGTTTTATTATCCGGGATTCAGATGGATTGATGCTGGCTGCTGGTGGGCGAAGCCTTATTGATACCTCTGTTCTATAGGCAAAGCTTTATGTGGCTTGGGCGGGCATCACATATGCTACTGGCATCTTTGGCGCCCGACGACTGTATATTGAGGGTGATTCTACTATAGTCATTGACTGGATCAGACCGGATGCTGAGGATCGATCTCCAGTCAATCCTCTTTATTCACGACATCAGATCAGCCTCCAGTTGATTGATGAGGTTGAGGTTTACTGTCATCATGTTTATAGGGAAGCCAACTCCGCTACTAAATGGGTGGCTTTCTTTGTTGCCCATAATATAGAATCTGGTCTTGGATCAGTGGGGATTTCTGTCCTTCTATTTTATGTTTGACTTTACTTTTTGATGTCATAGGTTTGACTCATATCCGATGTTATGATCGCCCGACTATTCCAAAAAAAAAAAAAAAAAACTCATGTTATGGAGAACAGATGTTGGGTCTTTAAGTTCTCACGGGACAGCACCGTGCTAACTGCTCAGAACCAGAATAGCTTCTCACAATAGCAAGCACCTGAGATCCTAGGACCCATCTTTTTATCAAGGATAAGATTAAGAATTAGCGTAAGACAAGCAAAATATTTGACTTCAAATCAAAGCAAAAGAAAATCCATAAGCTGGAATGAATGAATGAATAGAAAAACCATTATCAATGCAATTTATTTCTGATAAAATGGTTTTGATTATACCACAAATATGACAAAATAAAATCAACCAGCATTCTACTATTCAAAATAAAAAATTAATTAATTCATTACATGAAATAAAATTATTGTCAAAAAAAAAACATCCTTCTTGCATATTAATATAGACAATGAAACCAAAATAAAAAGAAATAAAATATCAAATAACAACTCACATTTTTTTTACTCTGAATCTCCATTTCTTGGATGGATTAGATTAGTTAAAATTGCAAACTCTTAGGGTTTATTTATTTTATTTTTCTTCTTCACTGCAAACTCTCAATCATGATGTGACGAATTTCTATCGATGGGAAAGAGTAACATATTTTTAAGATCTCATGAAGCAGCATCTGGACAACTACTAAGCAGCTAGATGAGAGTATATTTGGGCTTGCAGAGGCTGAGAGGTTGTGTGTTAGGCTGGGGCCGGATTTAAGAATGGTATCAACTCTCTTTCACATGATTGACACTGCGAACATCACAGGATTAGAGGTCCAGACCACCCACTTCTGGACCAAGAGATTAGTTAGTAAACAAATGCCATTTGAGTTGGAGGAAGAGACTTGCAAGGCGAGGCCATCACCAGACACCATGGAAAATAAAGCAAGAGATCCTGTGCACAGCTTATGCACCAAAGGACTTGATTTGCAGAAGCTTGCTTGCCCATTGCTGCATTCTTGGGTGGATGGCACGTCTTATATAAAGAGCCAAAAAACACTGAGATTTACAGCAGTTCATTTTCTTTAACAGCCAATTAGGGGAATAAACCGGTGCTGGAATTGTTAGATTGTAGCCTGATGAAAGCTAATTGAGATGGTGCAATTCATCAACTTTGGTCCAAAGAGTTGAAGGTGGAGTTCAAACTTTTATCACGGGAAATTCGCTTGCGCCGTAGAAGTTCTATTTGAAATATATCTATAATTTTGAAAAACAAACCTCTAGAAGTTTGCTGATGACTTCTATATGTCATTTAATTTGTTTTCTTCACATGTAGTTCTCTGAACTGCCTTTTCTATATCAAATCATATGGTGAAATAGGGAGTCCTTTGCTGTTACTCTAGGGAGGTCTGCTATAAGTTTCAAATCTTAAGAGATAGGTCTCTATTACTTGTCATTTTGCTTTTTCTTTTTTTAGTGATCCAATGAGCACATTATAAGTGTTTTGTGGATGCAATGCACAGCTAGGTATATATATATATATATATATATATATATATATATATATATATATATATATATATGATGGGGCCAGTTGACCCCATGAAAAATAAAATTTTTTGGACGGCCTCCATCGCCAGCCTCCAGCGCTGGCCAAAGGCCGACATACTCCAGCGCCAACCGCCAGCGTCGGCCGCCAGCGTTGGCCTCCATCGCCAGCCTCCAGCGCTGGCCAAAGGCCGACAGACTCCAGCACCAGCCGCTAGCGTCGGCCTCCAGCGTGGCCAAAGGCCGACAGACTCCAGCGCCAGCCTCCAGCGACGGTCTCCAGCGTCGGCCTCTAGCGTCGGCCTCCAGCGCCGGCCTCCAAGGCCGGCACGTCAAAGGCCGACACCTACCAAGACCGGCCTCTCCAAGCTAGGCGGCCCCGGTTCCTAGCCGGCCCCGGCCTCTCCAAGCTAGGCGGCCCCAGTCTCTAGCCGGCCCCGACACATTCCTAGCCGGCTCCAGCCTCTCCAAGCTAGGCGGCCCCAGTCCCTAGCCGGCCCCGGCACATTCCTAGCCGACCCGACCTCTCCAAGCTAGGCGGCCCCGGTCCCTAGCCGGCCCCGGCCTCTCCAAGCCAAGCGGCCCCGGCACATTCCTAGCCGGCCCCGGCGTCTCCAGCTTCGCCGAGTCGGCCAGGCCATCCCTGGCCAGCCCGACTCGGCACCGGCGTCTCCAGCTTCGCCGAGTCGGCCAAGGCCATCCCTGGCCAGCCCGACTCGGCCCCGGTGTCTCCAGCTTCGCCGAGTCGGCCAAGGCCATCCCTGGCCGGTCTGACTTGGCCCCGGCATCTCCAGTCCCGCCGAGTCGGCCAAGGCAATCCCTGGCCAGCCCGACTCAGCCCCGCGTCTCCAGTTTTGCCGAGTCGGCCAAGGCCATCCCTGGCCGGTCCAACTCGGCCCCGGTGTCTCCAGTCCCGTCGAGTCGGCCAAGGCCATCCCTGGCCAGCCCGACTCGGCCCGGCGTCCCCTTGTCCCACCGAGTCGGCCAAGGCCATCCCTGGCCGGCCCGACTCGGCCCCGGCGTCCCCTGTCCCGCCGAGTCGGCCAAGGCCGTCCCCGGCCGGTCCGACTCGGCCCCGGCGTCTCCGGTCCGCCGAGTCGGCCAAGGCCAACCCCAGCCGGCCCGACTCGGCCCCGTCATCTCCAAGTCCGCTGGTTCGGCCCCGCTCCGGCACTGCCTTGCCGGCTGGACGGGCTTCGGCCATCTCAGGTCGATCCAGCTCGGCCCCGACAAGACGGGACCCCCCGGTTCCTGCCAGATCAGCCCCAGCGGTTCAAAAAACCACCTCCCTAATGCGTGCCACTCGACAAGTCAGACGTGCGTCGTCCAACAGCCCAGCTGCTGATGGACGTAACCACCAACCAGCCCAGATTCACGCAACGGCTCAGCAGACCTTCTGACTTCACGAAAACCCACGTGATGGTGCCAGCGTCAACCCCTATAAAAGGGTAAATTACGTCGAAAGCCAGGTAACGCACATTTTACGCACTCGATGCCCTAACTCTCAAAGGAACTACCTGATCCTTCTGAGACCTCTCCTTCCTCAAGAGCTCTCTCGAGCTCATTCTCTACTGTGACCTCTGTCACTAACTTGGGCGTCGGAGGGTCCCACCGGAGAACCCTCTCCGGTCTTGGAACTTCTTTGCAGGCAACCCGGTGAAGAAGGGCCTCCGTTCCCGATGTTCAGAAGGGGTGATCGAGCGTCATCAATATATTATATATATATATCTATATATATATATATATATATATATATATATATATATATATATATAAAAGGCTGTTTGGAGTAGTTGTAATGAAGCAAAGATCTTTGAGCAATGTAGCATATATATATATATATATATAACTTAAATAAATTATATTCATTTATCAAAGTGTAATTAATTCAACATTCAATTGCCATTTTCTCATACAAGCAATTAATGGCATGCACTAATGTAATTATATTATGCAAGAAAAGGTGAGACGCCTTTAAGTTTCGCTGGTTTGCACATTGATTCAAAAAAAAAAAAAAAATCCAAAGACTTCTATTTGATACAAAGATTCTTGTCATCCTTGACATACGATGGTCACATAGGGAAATTCTATTTGGCCCACACATTTTGAGAGCCCTTCATTAGCTTTTTTTTTTTTTTTAATTTAGTAGCCCCCGAAATTACTCATTAGCCCTCCTAAATTTAGGAAATACCTAAACTACTCCTTCCCCCTTCCGCCCCCCCCCTCCCAAAATTACTCAGTGTCCTCCACTTCCCCCCCTCCCGTCCGACTGCGTTCCCCCGCTTGCTCTCACTCACAGTGTCCCTCTCGCTTATGGTGTTCCTCGGCGGCGGCTTTTTGGCAGCGGATCTTCTTCCTCGGCAGGTAAGGTCTCCCTCCCTCCCTTCCTCGATCTGCCTCCCTCAATAGGTTTTTTTTAGCCAAGCTCCCCTCCCTCCCCGACATCTGCATCCCTCCCATGGCTCCACCCCTCTCCCCCTCCCTCCCCCCTCCCTGATTGCCAATCTCTGTTTTAGCCCTGGTTGGCTGAACAGAGATTCTCTGTTCGGCCTTCTGGGCCGAACAGAATTCCAAACTGTTCGACCCAGCAGGCCGAGCAGAATAATTAAATTATAAATTATAATTATAATAAAGTATATTATAATTATAATTATTTAATTATAATAAAGTATAAATATAGACTTTAAAATACTTGATTATTATAATTATAATCAAGTATATTATAAAGTATAATAATATAGACTTTAAAATAAAAATATATAATTAAAGATATATTAAAAAATTTGATAATATATATCTTTTAAAATTTTTATTTTAAATGAGTTTTATTATTAATATATTTTTAATAAAAAATATTATTAATATATTTTAAAAATAAG